>JAOWBC010000001.1:24855746-24875058 GCA_028566105.1 Hypoplectrus providencianus
GCTGAGTGTTCATCAGCCCAAGGTGTCACTGTGTGAAGCTCACTGAGAAGGAGGCTCACTGTTTATGAATGCAGTGCTCTGTCAGTGGACTCATGAAAATCTCCACTATTAAAAAACTTCAGTGTGACAGTTGCGTGAGAAATTACTAGTCCTCTAAAGAATTTCAGGCACAGTGAAACCAGTCCAAACCTTTATTGTGTTTAGCAGGGAGAGTAGACCACACCATGAACCCTACTGAATAAAAACTCTTAATTGTGATCTACCACAGAAGCTTTTTTTTTACAGTTTGAAAAACAGCTTTCACATATATAAATATTTGGAAAATCTTTCCAGTAGCGGTGTTTCATTTTGCTTTACTGCAGCATTTTTTATGTAAATTATACCAAAGAAAATTGTTTATTGATATTCTATACAATACTAGAGTGCTATAGCAGCGACTTTTAATTTGTTTTGGTATGTTTTCAAGTGTACATAAAGTGTAATGTCCTGTCCAGGGGGTGGAGCGTATAAATGAGCCTGGATTGAGGAGTCTTCGGATGGGCCGCCTGGTGCAGGAGAGGATGGTCCTCACCGTGGAGCCTGGCATATACTTCATCAACCACCTGCTGGATGAGGCCCTGGCCAACCCTGCCCAGAGCTGCTTCATTAACAACCAAGTGCTGGCTCGCTTCCGTGGCTTTGGAGGGGTCAGTCCGCCTCATAGTTTTATTTCATTGTGTTTGTTGATTGGATTCACAAGGGGGGGTCGATTTTGATGGGTATTTCAGATCGGAGAAATCAGAAATCTTAAAAATGAAAATGAATTTTACATCATAGCCATGATGATAAATCATATGTATGTAAAATGAATTAAATGTGAGCTCAATAAGCTTTGCACAAAACATAGACACTAATCAGGAGTAGTTCAGGTTTTAATGTAAATTGTCCACATTTAAAAAGTGCTTTAGATAAAATGGCAAAACTGGGGAGTCATCTACATTCTTTGCCTGTTCTCATTTTTATTTACCTTATGTTTCTTTCCATATCATTAGACATAAATATTATGAGAAGAATGATAATGAATATTATACAATCGTAGAAGAAGAATATTTCTATAGTGGCTGTGATACAGTCCTACTTCACATTTTCCCAGAATGTTATTATGTTATACTCAAATACTTCTATGTGAATACAGATAGTATAATACTGATCCAGCTTATATTCAACATAAGAATTCTTCTGTGCGCTCACACTGTTGCATGTTTGACTGACTACTGTGTGACTGTGTGCAGGTTCGCATTGAAGATGACATCGCCGTGACAGCTAACGGTATAGAGCTGCTGACCTGCGTCCCTCGCACCGTGGAGGAGATTGAGGCATTCATGGCAGACTCTGTGAAACCCTTCAGCCCCATCGTTAGTGAGAAGTTCTGAATGATGTCTTACAACAAAGATCTGTATGATGCATTATTATTATCTGACTGCAGATAAACATCAAAGTATATCATTTGGAAACATATTACTCTTATTCTCATATCACACTTATACAACAGATATACAATCAAGATTTTCTTAAAGCAGTAGCGCTTACACATTACAATTACCTAAAGAAGCATGCAAAGTATCATACCGTATATTTTATAAAGCTTTCATAATGTTTTGAAAATAAGGGAAAAACTTTACCATAATACATCAAAAATATTCATTTATGTGCCTCCTGGAACAAGCCTTTTTTAAAATAAATACTTCTTATATTTTCCTTTTTGTAACCTCTGATTCTTAAAAAATGCTTTGAAATTAATTTAAATAAAAATCTGAACATGCAACAAAGTTTTTTTTTTTTTTTAGTTGCCATTTTTACATTGTATGATTATTGCATTATTGTGTATGTTAAGTATTGTTAGACAGTTTGTGGGGTGACTTTTACCTTTATCTTGTGCGTGATGTTAAATTGCATGAATTCAGGAATAACACAAGTAATTTATCAAGTGAAAAATTAGTTTTATATTGTGCTGTATTTCAGACAAAATTGTTGAATACTTTTGAGTTATTATTATGAAGCTCTACATGTTTACACTCAGTACAGAAAAGTAATAGCCTAAACCTTCATTTATAGTCATTTGGAGGAGCTGTTCAATCAATCTATCAATCTAATCATACGAGAAGCTTGTAACTTCATCAGTAAAAATATTCACTGCATTTATTATAAGCCAACAGAAATTGAAAGGTTCACACCTTTATTTTAAATAGGGAGCATATTCTACTTTACCAATTGAACAGAGTATGGATCATATTGTCAAAAACTGAGCTGGCAAAATTATTTATTTTCCCGTAACTCTCCAGCAATAACACCAGCAGCAATCAAGGTCGTGGTGTGCTTTGCATATATATACAACGATGACTGAATTATTTAAATGAACAGTTGTCAAATATTTTGAGTTGTTAGAAAACAAAGATGTAAAAAAAAACAAAAAAAAACCAACATAAACAGAATATAGCACTAGTGCAGACCTCCGCCATGCAGCTCATGTCCCCCCTGATATTGTGATTCACACCAAAACTTTTACTGTTGCGTGTCTTTTTTATTTATTTTTTACCTTTTTTTATGTGTTTATACTGGTATGTTCACTGTTCATAATGTAATAGTTGCTGCCACCCAGCAGCCATTGGATGCAATCGCATGACAGTACCCTGTCGCTCCGCTTACAAATCAAAAATCGGCACAAAAAAAAAAAAAAAAAATCCTGAATCCAGAAGGCATTCCGGATCACCACCAAAATTTAATGGGTTCGTCCTTGGGCTCAGCCGCACCTCTGGTGAAAATTTCAGGTCAATCCGTCCATAAATATTTCCATAAACTTGGTCACAGTCAAACAGACAAACAAACAGACAAACCAACGCTACTGAAAACATAACCTCCTCCTTTGGCGGAGGTAATAAAGGCAGAAGTTGGAAATATGACCTTTTAAGACACACTTGCAAGTATTTTCCACTCGGGGCTGCTGTCATTCTGTAATGGAAAATGATCCATCATTCTCAATACTACCGACACACTGGCTGACACATGGCTACATAGGGTTATAGGTTGCATTTACTTTATCGTGTTAAACAGCAGTTGCTGCTACTCTGAATACCGTAACAGCACATGGGTAGCCTACACTTTTGTAAACTCCAGCAATGTACATATATGTTTGCATATATACACACAGATTATTTTTACTGGTTAAAAGTTTAACTATAAGTTCTTAAATTACTGTAATTAGCTATAATTGAGTGACAAGAGACAAATCTAGGGCTGGAGCTCCTTTGTCATGAAACTCTAGATGGAACTTCTTCACCAGGCATCTCTGCAATATTTTGACGACATGGTTAATCATGTCCGCAGTCAGAGACTCTGGCGTTTCACAGTCAGAAGACACCTCAGAGGGACTGGAAGAGGTGGACTGCCTGAGGTAAGCCAGAGACCTGTTGACCTTTATGGCCACCTCTTGTGCAACTCGCTGAAGTAGTTCCTCCGACCTCTCAGACATCTCCTCCATGACTCCGAATGCTTCTCCGAGACATTGGTGGTGTCCACTCTCTGGGGTTTCAATCCCATCACAAAAAAGGAAAAAACAGCTGTGAGAGAAGGCAGTCCACAGTTTGCAGGAACAGGCCATTTATTAAAGTATCTTTATTATATTATGTTGTTAAGTTATGTTTTAGCATTGTTCCTACACCCACACTTTTTGGAAAGAGCTCTGCAGATTTGTGCAAATATGTGGTGTTTGGTTTCTGTAAATAAGCCTTTAATAAGACTTAAGACTTTATTATTATTATTTGTAATGCATTTGATGATGAGTTGGTCAAAATCCTCCACTCATAAATATACATTTAGCTGAATGTTATGTTGTGTGTTTCAGTCATAGCAACTGAAAACAAGCTGACTGAGCGAGTCTTTCATTTGAACAATTATGTTAACTTAACCTTCTTTTTGTCCTAAGTCCAAATATGAGCAAGAGGTTTTTCAATAAACTTTGCATTCATTTTCAACACACCAGTCCAATTCGTAGTTTCAGGGCGGCATCTCATGGTATATAGAACCATCCATTTTTAGATTAAAAAAAATACTCTTATAAAATACTCTTATAGGCTGTAGAAAGATACAAACAGACACAAACACGCTCACTACAAAAAGGCTATTGATTATTCTTGATACAGTGAAGGCTGATTCATATATGCTGTGTTTGTTATATCATAGAGGGCATGGATAGAGACCAGGGATTATCATCAAGACCAATCAGTTACATAACCGTATATTTAAATCCTGCATTGTGACTCCCTTATAGTTTGCTGGTTAACAGGCCTCTTGAAGCCCAGATCTGCAGACCAAATCCCTGCAATTACTGTCAAAATATCATTGAAAAATACTGGTTGTCCTGTTTTTGCTTGGGAGTGAGAGGTTTCTCCTGAATTCGATCACATATTTTTCTATCAAAAGTCTGATAAACATTTTTTTCTCAAGACCCAGAGAGGCCCTTTATGAAGAGAAATACAAAAGGGTGAAAAATACCAACTTCAACCTGAAATGCTAACACAGAGCTACAAGCTTCAGACAACCTCTGTGTTTATTGTAGGAAATCTGCGGTGGAATTAGAGACAGGTTAAGGATGTGTGACTTCACTATGTGTTGCCACATTGGCGTAGTTTGGTTTCTTCTGGCAGCCAAATTCTCCATTGTTAACTGTAATCACAACAGCTCAGTAAGTTGGAAAACATTCAGCTTAATTCCCTACACTGCAGCTGCTATATATTTTTCAGGATATCAGATTTATTTTCAATGTCATTATTCATAATTGGTTTTGCCCACGAGAGAGACTGTGAAAGCTCTAGGATTTCAAAAAAAATGATGGAAGGGTGAAATAAATGCTTTGTAGCCTTGAGCATGATATGGTACAGCTGATAACACCCATTACACCAGTCTTAACCTAGGCTATAAGTCCCCGTCCTCTGTCTCCTTGTGCTTGCAGATCTGTCTACTGGATATATTATCTGCAGCACTTTTTTTTTTTTTAAAGAACTTTCCAACACTGTACAGGACAAGGGAGGAGTGAAATGAGAGTTTGAAATGTTCTAACTCTGGCACCATCATATGGTAGTGCAAAGAATGACATGGTGGTAGACTGCAAAGAATCATATTATTAAGTTTGTAGGTCATTTGAAGCCTTGACAGAAATAACATCAAATGTTTGGACATAAAGTAAGTTAAGCATTTTGCCAATGGAACATCTTTCTATACCACTGATGTGAACATGCTCATGTTCCTGCTCTTTCACTGAAAGAGTTGGAACGTGGTGGATGTGTTTGGCCGTATGCTGTTTAACAATGAGTCCTGAATGAATTCTTGAAAAGCATGGAGTGATGAAGAGGACAGTGAATGTGATATCCTGTTGGGAAGGGGGTGAATACTGCTCCAAATTAAGCATAGGAAAAAACTGACAAGGTCATTTACAAAGGGGTCCTTTGACCTATGACCTCAAGATGTCTGAATGAAAATAGGTTCTATAGGGAGCCGCATTTCTCCCCTTTAAAAACATACCCCTTTAGGACAGTCCCGTGCAGCTTCAGACCATGCAGGATTTCTTACACATTCAAATGTTTTCCACCCATTTGAATATTTCTTCATGCTGGGGTGCCCAAACAGTCTTGGATATCACTAGTAAGCTGAGACTCATGTGGGTTTTGAGAACCTGCATTTATTCAATAGCAGCATTTCATTGTTGTCTTGAAACGTGACCTTGCTGCATAAAATGACCTGCGGTGACCTTTAGAATATTCACAGCCTTTTGAAACTTTACTAGGACAAACTAGAGACAACTTTTCTAAAGTGCTCAAAAACAAGTTTTGGACACCAAACGAGCATAGAGTATTCTGTTGTGTTCCTTGAGATCTTGGTGTGTTGCGATATTTGAATATGTTTGTGATAATAGCTGGCATGGAGTCTGCCATCCCAGTTATCTTTCACACATACATCCGCACCCCTCTCAAAGGCAGAACCAGATTGTCTCAGAAAACAGATTCACGAGCAGTATTCACACGTTAATAGGGTTTGGTGAATTGACTGGAATCAACTTAATGATGACATGGGAAAAGTTACGTTGCAAAGTGTACGAATAATTAGTAATTTTGTTTATTTCAGAAAACACTCCACATGAAAATCAACTGTTGAACACTAGAAATGTAAATAAGGCACATACAGATGTTTTGTTAGTTGCAGTGATCTTGAATCATGAAGAATTCTGATATTTTAGTTTCACTCTTCTTGAAAATCAAGATTCATTGTGGCACATTTTGGATGTTTTTTTCCTTTGTTTTTTACCCTTATAGTTATAATCAATGGCATACTTGAGTCATCCTGCGTTTAAACAGTGATACATATACAGTACTTATGGATCTGATGTAACTCTATAGTTTGTGGATGGAAATGATTAAATTAAATATAAAAGCTGTTGGACTCTTGAGAGGTACTGTGAAGTCTGAGTATGACAATAAAAAGAAGGGTAATAAAGCCGGAACCACTGGTTCAAAAACAGATGTACGATAGATTTAAATCTCAAATGCTGTCATGACTTATCTTCAATATTCATGAATCAAATATCAATGTTATTCACTGGCTAATTCAGTGTATTTTATATTTGTGATTTATCAGGAATTGTATAATTGTGGAATGACCATTTCCCATGGTAAAAAAAGTTTTTTTGCAGTCTGTCTAGCCTCTCCAGAATTTTTTTCTACCATCTGCTTCTACCATCCAGCAGGCTGTGGAATGCCTACACTCAGTTCAGAGGCTGTGATTGGTGAGGAGCAGTGAAGTTACATCCCCACATCCAAAAAGGGGCCACCGGTGGCTGATAAACCAGTACCCCCTCTGGGGAGCCACTCAAATAAATAAAGAGGGCTTTTTTTCTCTTCAGTTGCTGGGAAGACTGTCTGAGAAGCCTTAAAAGTCCTTTATCATTCACTCTGTCATACATATACATATATACATACATTTTACATAGGCTGCATTTCACCTCATGGCTGTGTAAACAGGAAAAAGGTGGTTTTGCCATTACTTAGGCAATCAGAATAGTAAAACATTTCCTTGTGAATGCATGTTGCATACTCTATTAGCACCAGTGGGGGTTTGACGCATAGAATTTGTTTCTTGTTTCAGATGGATGAAATTGCATATCTTTGGTCAACAAAGTGGGTGTTAAATAGTTGAATACATGTGCACCGACTTCATCTGACATAATGCCATAAATCTAAGCATGGATGTGAAAAAAAAAACATATAAGAACATATACTTTCTATATATATTCCACCTTAAACAGTTCACAGGAGTTATTAGCTTCATATCAGGTAATCCACAACAGCCATTATTGGTAAAGACAGCTGCTCAACTTGAAACAGAAACAGATGGATTGTTTATATTAAACTCAGAGGTTAAAACCCATAAAGTGTTCTGCAGGTTCCTCGGTTCGCTTCTGATCTCCGTCGCCCCACCAGGGCTCTGTTCATCCAGTGAGTGGATTCCTGTCCTCCACTATTCTTGGGTATTCATTTCTTCCCACAGCTGACTCCAAATGAACAGAAATGTTCCTTCTTCAGTCCTTGGCAGTCAAAACAAGTGTCCATTTAAGCCAAGGTCCAGCTGGTCCTCTCCCCTGGCTGGTCCAGGAGCAGAGTGCCTGCAGCGGGTATTGAGTCTGGCCCAACATGGAGCTGAGGGTATAGAGTGCTAGCTGCGGCCCCGATGAACCGACTGTCTGTTGGCGACTCGTGAACAGGAAGCACAGCACGTCGTCTTGTAGTAATCGTACACGCAAAGGCGAGCCTGGACCACCACGTTGCAGTTAAAGTATTTGTCTCTGCAGTTCTCATCTGAAACACAAAAAAACAACGTTAAGCTTATATTTCTATATAGCCCCATTTAAAGCCAGTATAGCTGACTGGGAACATGACAACAGACCCTGGATAAAGTGTTGCAGGGGTGGGAGAACATTTATAGCCTAGCTGTTCATCTTTTACTGTTGACTTAAGTTTGGGGTTCGATGCTTTCCTCAAGGTGCAAGCAATCAGAAAGCACAGAACATCACTCATCTGCTCCTCATGTCAGAAGCTCCCTTGCTACAGCAACAGCGAAGCCCCATGCTCCTACGGATGCTAAAACCATCAGGAAAAGTCAGTAATCTTCCAGAGAAGACTTGAGGAGATGACTGACCTATGCTGGGTATGCAGGGCTCTGGGTTGCAGTCCTCCCTGTGTGCTGGTCTCAGCTGCTCGTCACAGCCCTCGCTGGACTGCATGTCATCAGACAGGCAGCGCACCTCCCGCACACGGAAACCTCCCTCACAGGTTTTCGAACACTGGAAAGACAGACGGGTCAGTGACAGCAGTCAGTCCAACTTTAATAAAACTCCACCTTAAAATTGATCCAGTGCTGACAGAGCGGATAATTTTAAAACGCTCTTAGTTTTGGGATCAAAACCTTTTGAAGGATGGAAACTTATTTTAAGGCCAGGAAACTTATTTCACTTTTACTTTCATAAGCCTCTTAGCATGAGTGATGAGATCCTACATTAAGGCTGTATTTTCTGCCAAATTTAGTTTTGGTTATTTCACAAGAGATGTATTGCTTTAGTCTTTAGTGCTATTCTCAGTGGATTGAAGTGGGCCGTAAAAAGGTTATGTACTTCAGTGCACCGACCAGAGTTAAGAATTTTAATTTTAACCTGATGACAGTTGGTGTGTTGTGTGAGTCAGTCAAAACTGGTCTTACACAGCCCTGATGAGGTGAAATGTTACTGTTTTTTATTTTATTTTTTTTTTAACCCAAATCCTGTTTTCTGGGTTCTTGCGTGACTAGGAACAATAATTTTTGGTTCAGCTGGTTCAGTATTAAGAAAGAGCTCTGCAGCCTCGCACAGTCAAAGTACATCCATTAAAGTGCATGTCTCTGCCACTGCTGAGATTATTATTATGTGTGTAATTATAATGTAATGGAGAGATGAAAGAGGCTTCTTCTGAAGAGACTTACCGCTACTGCTTACTTGCTTTTGCTCGCTGCTTATGCATTCATGCATAGTAAATATTAGACCAAAACTAATGAAGGATCAAGTTTTAACCTTTTTTCATGATATATTAGCACTCATCACAGAGTGGGATCAAAATGATACAGAAACTGAAATTGAGAAGATCAAAATTACTTTTCAATGTGACACTGACAATGAACATACTATTCTTGGCCGACCTTATAAATTAGCCAAACAGTGAGTGACAAATTTTTGTGTCTGTGGCGTCAATGTGTATTATCTGTATATGATTCTTCATGGCTTTTTAAGCATGGGCCACACAGGCTATCAGCAGTTGTAGCAGTATGGGCTTTATGTCTTACTCACAGCGCTCCAGTCAGTGAAGTACCACTTTGCACCACAGGCCTTGAGGTTGCAGCTCTGCTGGCTGAGCGGCCGATCCAGGGAGGAGCACTCGTACGGTGGCATGATGTTGAGACCTTCCTCTGACTTCATCAGACACACAACTGACCTCTGCTGGCTGCCTGGGCCACACTCTGCAGAGCACTGGTTCACATACAACAATAGCATATGGATTCACTTACACATAGCAGAAACATGTCAGTGTAAAATCACTGTAAAGTCCCATATAATTAGCTTCCCCAGACAACTTCCCCTTGAACCCGGTACGACCTTCTGGTGTCCTCATACCTGGCTCCAGGGGCCTGTGAACCACTCAATGCGATTCTCACAGAGGCCGTTGTTGCAGACCTGAGAGTCGGCTGGCCGCTCGCTGCCACAACCCTCGAGAGGAAGGCTGCTAATTTGGTTGGTCAGGCAGAGGACTCCTCGGGTTCGCACACCCATCCCACATTCAGCGGAGCACTGAGGAATACACACTCGTTTTACAATTCAAGTCATTCACACATCAGCAGCAGACTGGCAAAATGATATTTTTCATTTGAACACATATACTCAGACACAATACTAGATCATAACCCACCAAATGTAAGAAAAAATAAACCATAAAAAAAAATTAAACAATTTTTCACTTCCCCTCTTTGTTTACAATTGTATTATAACATTGCTGCGTAGTTAAGTGGCTCCTACAATCTTCAGTATTGAAAAACAAAAAGATTTGCCAGTTCCATTGATTTTGTCAGTATCTATATTAAACAATCTATATATTATGTGGATTTCAAACAGCTGTTGGATGCATGAAGGCAGATCTTTACAATGGCTACCGTTGTCGGTAAAAATGAATGAAAGTCACTTTGACTCCCATTCACTTGAACACCTACCCGATTGCCCCACTCGGTGTAAAACCAGCTCTTGGCACAGGTTCCCATGTCACAGTTCTCTACATCGACTGGCCGCAGATTCATGTTGCACTCCTCATCAGGAACAAAGTCGCCCACGTTGCTGACACAGCGGATCTCTCGTGACCTCTGACCCAGCCCACATGGCACCGAGCACTGTGAAGACACATGGTTTACACTGCACTGTGGAGTTAAGCGCTGCTGGAGGGGCTGGATTCATGTTCAGCACCCGTGTGGAGAACTCCTGTAATTCCCTTAATTCCCAAAACACTCATTGTGACGAGTGTTGTTTAAGGGGGTTTTATATGCTTGAATATTACTTCACCAAGCACAGAGGGTTCAAAGAATCTTGCCATCATGGTGAAGGTTTCCAGAGTCCAGAGGTCATAGGCAGATAGCCCTCCTTAAATTAACACTCCTTCCTTAGACACTCTTTGTCAAAGTTAAACTTATTTCACTGGTTTCCAGCTTCACATTTGATATCAGTGTGACAATAATAAACATCCAATTAAGCTTTTCTTTTAAACAAAATAAACTTTTTAGGAAGTGATGCCAGGGACAAAATGTGATACACAGAACTTTCTGTTGAACCAGTTCAATTTCTTAAAGTTGCACATCCTTAAAGATAATGATGTATGCCAACTGTAAAGGCATGTGGATATCAAGGTGCAAGTTTATATTGTTTGTTGTTATTTGCATAGTAATTTAATGAGAAAGAGTCAATGGAAATAAGATGTAAAATAATGGCAGCAGATGTAAAATGATAAGTATACGTTATTATTGTAATGCAGTGATGTGTTTGATGTCTGCCACTCACAGGGGTCCACTCAGAGCGTATCTCCCACTCGCTGCAGATCTTCATTTGGCAGGTGGTGGCGATTTCAGGCCGCTCCAGGTGTCTGCAGCGGCTGGTGTGGACGTTGAGGGTGCGGTTGGCATAAATCTGACGACACAGGACCTGGCGGTGTTGCATGCCCAGGCCGCAGGTCTTACTGCACTCTGACCACTCTCCGATATCCCAGCTGCTCAGGAAAAAAGCACAAGAGCTCTGTGTAACTATGGAGCAGTTTATGTGTTGTAAATGTGTATGTAGTTGCTTGTATTAAGATTTGTATATATGAAGACATGTTTTAATCAGCAATATGAATAAGATTGTAAAATAAGCAGATCTACTGGAGTAAAAACAGACTGAGAAAGCTTTATGTTCCATATATAAGTCAAAACTAATATAATTAGAAAACAGATGCTAACATCCACTGCAGACTGCACATTGTTGTGTCAGATCTCATTCTACAGATACACGAAGACAGCATCTCCTCACACTCAGTCCTTTCAACCAATCATAGAGCTATTTTCCTTCATAGTTCTCTAAATGTATAGTTGTCATTACAAAACAACAGTGTGTTTGAGCTATATGACTCTGGAGCCTTTTATTTCAGCAGTATTTAGCAGCATGCGCAGGTGTAAAACAGAGCGGTGTGGCCTCTCACAAAGCTGGGCAGGGCTGCAGGTTGCAGGCCTCTTCCTGGGGAGTCGGTTTGCTGCTGCTGTCACACAAAGCATCTGATACCTGGCCATGGTTCAGCCGGGAGACACAATGAAAGACGGAGTATTTGAAACCTAAAACACACACAGCAGATATTAGATTGTAAATGATAATTCTAAATCAACAAAAGAAAAAAAAATCCATCAAATATATTGCAAGTGTTTTTGTATAGAAATGTGGTAAATAGACTGACTGACCTTTTCCACAGGAGGCACTACACTCTGTAGCACCAACCAGTTTCCAGTTGTACTCTCTCTCGCGTCTGGGTGGCTGTACGGCGGGAACCTGGTTGTCCGGGAGACGAGGCGGGTCCCAGCCCCCACCTGCTGGACTGAAGTTTTCTTGGCGAGTGTTGCTGTGATGGTCGTATCCACCGTTTCCATTCACAGTGTTCCCTAAGACATAGACACATGTTATAAAAACAGTGAGACGTGGTTGGTTGTGTAGGTGTTTGAACAGATGGATATTGCAGAACTGCAACTAATGCTAATGATAACTTTCATCACTGACTGATTGGTTGATTTCTTTAAGTCTTTATTAGGAACAGATCATAAAAAACAAACCAACAAAAGAGTAGTGCAAAATAAAACAGTCTATTATAATTAAATACCCCAAAAGGAGTGTAAAGAAGTGTAAACTAATCTAATCCCACCCCCTCTACATCAATCTTCAGCTATAATAAATTAGCATAGGCTTCCTTAACTAAACATATCTTATACATGCATAAACATGAATACTTAACTTATGCATATAAACAGATTTATTAAATAAACATGTACTCCCATAACTCCCATAAATAAGTTTATTTGCTATAATAATTTAAGTATGTGTGTCCAACACCCACTAACCCCTTATGACACAAAACTATACATTTAAGCAAAACATAAATAAATAGCCATCAACACAACTGTATAAGTTGCCTCCCAATAATAGTTATAATAGTTATGATGGTAATAATGGTGGTAAAGTATCTCCTCTGTGTTTTCATTATTCCCAGATGGCTCATGATGATGCAAGATGACAATCAGCAAAACAGTCCAATCAACACGTTATCTGTCAGTCTGCATAACTTCATCCTCTTGGTTCATTTGTAAAAGTAATTGTGAACAGGAACCAGACCAGAACTAAAATGCAAGAATATAACTTTTCTTTCGTGGGTTGGGACTAAATGAGCCAAACTACAGGAGTTGAAGCACTCTTGTTTACCGTCTGGTCTGCGGTGTGGTTGCTGAGGTCCGGCTGGTTTCTCAGACGGGAGAATGTACTCATAGTGGATACCCGGGTTCGGCTGTTGGAAAATCATCTGAGACAAAGTAGATGAAATGCAATTATAACATAATATCTTCACCTTCAAATAATGTAACACTTTTCCTTCTTCAATGATATTTGTATGAAAAGTAATCATAGTATGACAAACGTAAATCTCAGTTAAACTGTGGTGATCGATTAAATGAAGGAGAGTGATGACTAAGAATCTGGACGTCCAAGTTGATTCGCCACTTACATAAACATCCAGGATCTCATTGGTAGGCCCTTCAGCTAGGAAGGACTCCCCCGCTGTGCTTCTGATTTCGTTGGGTCGGCGGTAGGTGAACATGGTCCCCCCACCCTCGTACTTGCCTGGACGGTCAATAGCCCAGTTTCCATTAATGATGGATCGCCCTGATCGGCTTCGGAGAGCTGGAAATCAGACAGAACAACCACACAATCACACTGACAGCCCTAGGCTCAAATGAAAAAGGAAAATACTAGCACAACCGTGTCCACATAATTATTGTTTCATGTAAAACCATTAAGGTACATTGAGAACCGTAAAAAAATAAAAATAAAAATGGTTCTGACACCGACTTTCTCCACCCAAAAGGAGTAATTACAGCTAACAAAGTAAATGCTCTCACGTGCACTTTTAAAGAAATGGCCTTTACAAACGTGACAATCTGTTTGTGCTGGCAAATCTTTCATGCAAATCCTGTAACAAAATCTTCCAAAATGTTTTCCAATGATTTCATGGATTAAGTGAAAGAGGCCATTAGAAAAGCATTAGAGGTGTAACATTAGACAGGCTTATAAAAGACTGTTTGGACAACTAAAAGCACATTAGAGATCCACACTGCAGAGCTTGCTGAGGGAAAATGAGGATACAGTGGCTGGCTCCCGCTAGACTCCTGCCCCAGTCTCATATTCTTGTTTGCATTTTAAAAGCTACAAATCCATTTGGGGGGAAATGTTGCTGGCTGGAATGTTGTAGCCTCCTCGAGAGCAAAGAAAAGGATTTGAAGAAGACACAAGGACGTTTCACAGTTTCTTTAGTCACTGAAGTAAAGGAACATAACTGCGTGTGTATAAATGGTCAGCTCAAATTAAAGAGAGGACGACACACTTGGCATCTAAGTAGGTGGGATGTGAAAGGTAGGCACTGAATCCATCCTCAGAGTTTTTATATAGAGTGGTGAAATTCCTCACCTTAATTAAAAAGGACGGTGAGGCTTGAGGGGTAAGATCCTCTAATGAAAGCATGTTTATGCACTTTCCTCTAGGAAGCCGGCCATGAAGAGGGGACTGGGGCCTTTTCCCTCTTCCTCCAAACCTCCTGCTGAGCTGGGGCATGGCTCTCATTAAACAATGTTCGACATTCCAACAGTCACTTCTGAAAATAACCCACGAGTGTTTCCCACTGTTGCACCTCTATAAAGACGCCAATTATCTGTGTAGTGTGCTTTACTCAGAGGTGTCAATGAAAAGCTACAGCACAGTGATGGGTGGTAATGTAGAATACAAACTACTGCTACCTGCACAGCTGGAATTGTGGAATTGTCAAATGTGAACTTATTGTGGAAATTTATAATTTAATTATTACTCCTAATATGACCTTTCATGAACTTTTTTCTTTAAGTAGTGCCAATAGAAAACTATAATCTGACTGGAAAGTGGAACTCTCTCTTTGCTGAGAGGTAGTGAAATTAACAGTGAAAGAACACAATATTCTAGCAAACACTGGAGTTATTTTATAAAAAAGTTTGCCTTTGACACTCAAATGCTGCTATTAAACTATCTCTGTTAGATTTAGTTCACTCCATCAGCTGTTGTGGAATAGATTGTGTGAGTCTGAGTTAAGTGCAACATAGATATGTGCATCTCTTTTGGAATCCTATTTTAGTCTGGAACCTCTCAGTTATTTTCTTTTTTTATTTCCAAGAGATGTGCAACATGCTTCTGAATACACACCCAACATTGTCTGAGTACAATACATGCAATTAGGGGTGGTGTTTGAGAGGGAGAATGACCACACACATCTGCCAGAGCAAATAAAAAATGAGCTCTGCAGATTCAACCAGTTTCCAGCCCAGGAGAAAACACAAAGCCCATCAGAGCAGGGAGTGGTGATGATGCATCCCCCTTTAGGAAGCTAGCCTGAGAGTCTGCAGGTGGATGATGTGGTGAGGTGGGCTTTTGAATGCTATCTGAACAGCAGCAGTGCGCACAGCATGCTGGGAAACAGCTTTCAGGCCAGTAATGTGATGCAGTAATTAAGCTCACTGGTACAATATGTTGGATATATGTTGCAGTATTAGTGTGATGAGAGTTTTTCCCACCTAGGTAGTTTCTGCTCTTCACCATTTCTGTGACGTTGATCTTGGTGGCTCCCTCTGGGATCTCCACTATCTTGTGGTAGCCAATCTTGGTTAAACTGTGTTTAAACACTCCAGAGACCAGCCTGCAGGTTGTGTTGTCACCTCCACACACGCCACACTTGTCCATCACCTTTCCTGATCCGAGATAGTCATCGCAGCCGAGACTCTGTGAGACAGGAGGAAAAGTTCAAATGAAGAGGTGTGGAGTGACGAGCAATATAGAATGAAACAGCTGGCGTATATAAAGAAAAAAAATCTGTTTAGGATTAACAGGATGTATGTACATAGGCACAAAAGTAATTATTGGTATATTAAAAAAAATAATAATAATTTAAAAGAAGTAACTACAAAAATTGGGAGGTAGTCTTGTTTTTCCTATTCCACAAAAACCATAAGGAAATATTTATTAATATCGTTTTGTGGCTACCCTTGGTCAATGATAGCATTTAATGGATGGAATTTAACTGCAGATGCTCCTTTTAAAAAAGAGACCAAACCGTTCTGTGACTGTCAGTTTTTGATTCATGACATTTGTTTGAAACTGAAGAAATAGAAAAAAAAGATTACACTTAAAGAGCCAAGTTAGAGCTTCAAAATAAACTCCATAACTACAATAATAGAAAAACTAATTAGCAGGTCCCTCCTGTTACTCGTTAGGCTGCTTGTTACTTCAGAAGGCATCACTTTGGGGTTGCCGCCTCTAAACTAATCCCATAATTTCTCTCCCGAGCATTTAAGGTGGGAGTTTTCTGTGCCACTTTGGTGGTAATACATTACAGGAAACCTGGGCACAGTAAAAAATAGAACAGTTAACATCAGCAGTCCATAAATTCCCCCAAACCCGCAGTAAAAGCAACTCTCTGTGCAAACAGGTGCTCCGGCAGCCAAAACTGGCCCCAGTGAGCTACCTTACTCTCGTACACGCACTGGGCTGCGGTTTCTGCAGTGCCGGGGGAAGTCCCAAAGAAACCACAGCCACCAAAAAGGAAAAGGCAACAAAGTGGGCATCGTGTGGCGGGACTTAAACACACAGAGCCTCTCTGGGATTGGACAGCAGCCAATCTCCAGTCAGTTTGCAGCTCTCACATGGCCTCCGTGTGTCCATGACTGAATCTGACAGAAACTTCTTGCTCTGTCTTGTCATGCAAGCAGATTTCCCTCAGAGCTGCTGCTGGGTACCAACATTTGGAACAAAAGATAAAATTATATGGAAATATTGTTAACAACGGAGACCAGTGGTAGGCTGCTGAGCTTTACATAAGGTACCAAACCTTACTCTAAGGTTGAAAGGCATAACTAATTTAAAGAAAAAAGGTAACTATTCATAAAAATTGTGATCATGTCCATTGGTTTGGATGTAGTACACCAGCTGTCCACTGGCTTAAAGGTCAGTGGAACGATGAAAAGAAGGAAAAAATGGGACAAAAAAAGTTGAAAAAAGGTAAAAAAAAAAAAAAAAAAAAAGAGATTTAAAGCAGGAAAGAGGGAGGTACAGCAGGTGAGATGGAGGGGAAAATGGTGGCCAGGGGTGGACTGTGGCAGCTGGGATGAACTCAAGAGGAGAGTCTGGCACTCCCTCACCCGTAGCAGCTCACTCCGTTCTGGGCCAAAACACCACCTGGGCCAAAACAAACATGAAATGCCTCCTTCCACACAGGAAATAAGTGATGAGAGAAAAGAACAGCAAACTAAGAGAGCTGTAAAAAAAAAAAAAGAAATAAAACTGCCAAACACATCTGCGGTCAGTGTGGAATTATGTTGCAGTACAGCATGGGGCTGAATAAAGCAGGGATAAAAATCATTAAACATAACGCAATAATATTCAGAGAAAAACTGCTGCGTTTCATAATCTCACTTTACAGATCAGTGAATATAAAGCAACTCTACAGGCCAGCAATAAAAGGATGCATAATGCATGGTAAAACATATTTTGCGACATTTCAGCAAGCTTCAATAAGTCCATAGTGGAAAACAAATAAAAATCCAGTCAAGGAGGACTGTTAGTGACATGACTACCAATGAATATCTCCTCTGCGTCTCCATTTTCACCATAAATCCCTTCAAACTAAAACAACACCATTATAGCAGCTTTGCCTGAAAAAGGGAAAAATGTTCCTCTCATAAAACAGATGCTGACACGTGGAGAGGTTATCTGTGGCCATTCGGATGGGAAAATGTCTGAATCAAAACATATCACTATAGGAGCGGAGTATGAACAGTGACATTTATTGACCCCAAATCTGAAATTTCAATATAACATCATATGACTGTGGATTTAAAAACACACAGGGCTCTCGTTCGTCTTTCACTGGAAGAGCCAAGAGGTTTTTTACGCCTACAGCACAGGAAGCATTAGAGCACTGGAGTGTCCCGCTGCAGAGGACCGACCTCCCAGCGCCAAAATATCAAAGTCACATTGTTTATAGTGGTCTTGTGTGGCTGATTCAAACTGATGAATGCACACTGTCTCGTCATGGTACATTTCTGGCATACACAATAGTTTCAGAGGAGGTGGGTCTGGAGCTCTGCATCTCACTTCTTCGACAATAGAGAGCAGGGTTATGTTACAGTATTAAAATGCAAGACAAGTTAATCGCACATTACACTAACGTCAATTTCTTCCCTTATTAGTCCCCCAAGTGTTATATCTTGACTGTGTACCCATCAAACTGAGTTATCAATGGTGTTTCAGGACAAGTGAATGCCGCATGGTGAAAGCCTCAACAACTCTTCCAAGAAAACTCAAACAGAACCTTCATGTTGGTTGATGAATGAGGAGCCATGTTTTTAAGTCTTGCTCTAGTTTCTTCACCCCAATACTTTTTTCACCTTCTCTCTGTGGGTGGCTCGTGCCATCTGGTAAGGAAAATTGCCATGTTTTCAGTGGCATTATAACAGGATTAAAAAAAAAAAAGGTGCTAAAGCCCACCTTCATCTGGAAATGGTTACAAGTGTCAGGACAATATAGGTCGACTCCCACTCGACTCGCGAACACTGAAAGCAACATAATCTTAAAGTAAATCCTGATGGTATTGCCCCACATGATGCAGCTGGGTCAGACTCATCTTATTGCAGAGTTTACGTAACAAAGTGAACTCACTCACAGCCAAAGGCGCATGTCACTGGAGATTTCTTCTTCTCACAGAAAAGACAAGATATTTGGAATTAAAAACAGACATCCTGAGATGCGAGTTTCAGTCTCTGAACATGTTTATCCCCACAGGCCCTCATATCAATGATGGCAGAATTTCCACTCTTACTTTGTAGCTTAAATGTTCTAAAAACTGAAAATAAACAAGGGCAGAGTCTGTTAAGCTTGGGGTCACAGCGCTCAGCTTTAGTTATTAATCACCAAGTAAACCATGACATGTTGGATAGAAGTTAACACATACATTGCTGGGTCCTTGAATGAATGAGGACATTTAAGGGGTCATGTGAATTTAAAGACCTTAAAAATAGAAGGAAGGGGCTTTTATTTTGCTTAACCTCAGAAACCCAAGGCTCTCTTGCACTTCCTGTATTTTGACCCTCCAAAAAAATATTGATATTTAACTCTTTATTGTTGATTCTTTTGTAAAAATAAACAACATATTTTTATGTTTCATGACGTTTGTTCTGTTCAGACTGAAGGAAAAACAAAAGAAGTTAAAAAATAAATAAAATGGTAAGGTCTTTTACAATCAAACACTTCTGACTAAATTATCACTTTCAATTCTGAGTAATCTTTCATTCATTCATTTTCCGAGCCGCTTCATCCAGGTAATCCCGGGTCACGGGGAGGCTGTGCCTATCTCAGCCGGCT
>JAOWBC010000001.1:24955662-25004594 GCA_028566105.1 Hypoplectrus providencianus
AGTTTGTAATCTCTGATTGGACTTCCATTGATACTTGATATTCACTGCTGTGTAGTCTGCTCCTTTAGACTCACACACCACTTGTCCCGTGCGTGCAACAAACGCTGAGAGCCTATTATCCAATTAGTGGCCTTAGAGACAGGGTCGTCCTTGCCACGGCAATTTCCCAATTAGGCTCGAGAGGAACACGTGAATTTGCTCCCCTACTTAGTGCCATGTAAACGGGGCGTTCGTGTCTTCACAGCAAAAGACAAGTGTGTGTAAAAATCTGTATGAAAAAAAGAGAAGGAGGACTATGCACGCCTTAGTGAACGCCTTCATGCGCTGCCTCTTCTTCCTCTTGCCTCCCTCTTGGCTTTGTGTCAGCTTTTGCTTGTGGGCTGGGAATGACTGCGAAGAGACGCTGCCGCAGCCCAATCCCAGAGCTCGTTTCAAAAGCAGAAAGCCTCTTACATATGAGGAAGTAGCAGCACTAGCAGCAGCAGCGGTAGAAGCCCAAGGAGGCTCCAGCCCGTCGGTCTCACTAGGTCCAGGCTGCGTCTCGCTGGCTGCTACAAGCCCCGCTGTTCCTCAGGGCCCTCCGTCGGGTCGGATCTGGATCGGGGGTCTCTGGCGAGCCGTGGAGCGCGTCTTTGGAGCCCCTTGGGTCCTTCTCCGCCATCACTGGTGCCCGAAGAAGCGTCAAGCAGCTTTACGCACCCCGTATCCTGTCTGTGCCTTCGAGTCGAGCAACATTAAAAGCTGCCAGGGAGGCGCTGCTGCTGCCGCTGCTGCTGCCGCTGCTGCTACAACCGTGGAGGGGAAGGGAGCGGGTGGAAGCACCTTGGCTTGTTCGAGAATCATGAGCGGGTCCGTGGGGAGCCCCAACCCGAACCCAGTGGAGTGCGTCTTCGATGCGTCAGCTGAGCACGGCATCGATGAGGTAATCACCGTGGATCAGCACACGCAGGAGATGGGGACGGTGACGATAACAGTGGCCATTCAAGCGGCGGAGGACGAGGAACCCGAGGAAGTCTCATGCAATAACATTGACTTCCTTGGAGGCAGCTGTAGTGAGGACGAAATTGGAAGACATGACAAATCAAGGTTTGACTTTTTTCCTGCTTGAAGTTAATTAGGATAATTGTATTATTGTCTAGCAAACAAACAGTGTCCTGACTTTTACTGCCATGCTTTCATCAGACTTCATCAGATCGCTCATCGGTGTGAGTAAAGTGCATTGTCCCAATACCGTGCTGGCTTCCGTGAGGTGGGAGAGTGAATGAAACGTTTTCTTCTTGTTGTCAAGGTTATTGGACCCAAATCAAATCTATTTCTGCGTCCGGCCCGTTACTTAAGTGGGTGAAGTGTCAGCACACGAGCAGCGTGGGTTACAGCTGGGATTGTTTTGTTACACTGAAAGAATGCCAGTTGTGTAGAGAGATGCTGCACAAACAGAAGCATAACCCCGACAAGTGTATGACAGAGACAACAAAAGAGTGAATCGCATTACAACACGCAAGGGAAACAATTGGGAGTGTAAATCAACAGACTTGAGGGATTTATTATGTCCCGGGTGGGATGGGAGGGAAAGTGTTTAACCACCTGTAGGCAGGCAGCAGTGCTCTACCACCAGACACCTGAGAGATAAAGGATGGCACCTTCACTTTAATCTAATTCCCCTGCGTCATGGCCCTGCTATTTTTATCCTCTGGCCTATAAGTTGTCTACTCGGACTGCGTGCGCAAAGAGTGAGTCAGTGATAGAAGGGCCAATAGGGAAAATGGATCACTCTGTCCATTCAAAGCCTGCAGGTCACACCTTTAGTGTGTATGTGGCACCACGAGCTTCTGTCACACCTGTAAAATCTTTGTCACACACACAAGATGTATTGTAATATCAGCATGTTTGGGGCTGCTGGTGCATATTGTCAGCAGTCTGTAAAACATGTCTGTTAAAACTTTCACTGAACTTCATTCACAGTATCCCTTACAACTCTGCTGCATTTTCTTTAATTCACATTTGTACACACTTGTACATGTTGGTATGTGTGACAGTACTCTCTTCTAAAAGCCCAGCCCGTGGTTGTCTTTTTCGTCCGACGTCCTGGTAGAGCAGAGGGCTCGTGCCAGCTGTGCGGTCAGTCGGTTGGAAAGCTGTTGACTGAGGGTGTGCGCAGGAGGAAAAGGAGGGGAGGAGGTGATGAGTCATCCACAAAATTTCATTCAGACCCTCACACTTAATCTGCGAGGCTACCTGCCTGTGCCGCCTCACAGTTTCAGGCCAGGTGTCTGAGAGAGAGATCAGATTGTGCCTAAAGGCGCAGCTATGCTGTGCTGGTATCAGCTTTTGCAAAATTGTGTGAAGTTGATTTGGTAAGCCACCATAATCTGTGTGGGAGGGAGAGCCTGTGACTCTGCGCCCTTCAGATGGAGAGGTCTTGGCAGTTTGGGAATGGTGGCACACTGATGTCTAGGTCTGGCACAGAGTGACGGTGACTATGACTGAAGACACAGCTTGTCAACTGCTGCGAGGAAAAATTGTGGAAAGGAAATGGCAAGATTAAATAACAATCCTGCCAACAAATTGTAAGCCTCTGGCTTATTGTATTAATGGAAGTGAAATGTGTAACAGTTGTAGATGAACAGTTCAGGATATGAAGCACTCTGCTGTTGTGCCCATCTGACCATGTTGTCTTCCCACACAAACGCACACAGCGGTGCCGGCACCAGTGGAGGCGAGCTGGAGGAAGAGAGCTGGCAGCCCCCAGATCCAGAGCTCATCCAGAAGTTGGTTGCTCAGATCGAGTACTACCTGTCCGATGAGAACCTGGAGCACGATGCCTTCCTGCTCAAACATGTCAGACGCAACAAACTCGGCTTCGTCAGCGTCAAGTTGCTCACTTCGTTCAAAAAGGTAACCATGGCTGCAAATCACTTGGGTATAGTGTGGAAACACAATAGGAAATAATTGGTCTTCGGTCGCACTTCAAATCAGGCACTTTACTTTTATTGACTAAATGAATAGTGAATGCACCGTATGCTATAGTAGCAGCAAAGCCTCAAAGGTGGCTCATTATGTGCTTTAAATTTTCTATATGAGTATCCCTCAGCTGATTCAACTGAATATCCCAGATTTGCCATTTCATTTACCAATTATGTATAGGTTTGTTGGAACTGCATATGAATGAGTAGTTGTTTCTAGTGTCAGCACGATTAGCTGTTGGAAGATGCAATGAGATTCTCACATAGATTCACAGCAGCTGGTGCTACTTTAGACTGTTTATGCCACAAGTGATCTGACACGCTCTGTGTTCTTTAACACTAAAAAGGTTTTAACATGTGTTGATGACGTGATGCATTTTACACCTGAGCAAATTATACAGTGATGATTGAGTAATGCAATGAAGCCAGGATGTTTGGTACAGATATTGATTCAGGAAGTCTGACTGAGAGGAGTGCAGAGCACACTGAAGTTCATGTTTAGCCAATTATTAACTGAAGCTTTTCCACTGTCACAAAGAAGCACCTCTATGGATCAATAAGCCCTAGTGGTTATGAGAAGGATCTCTTAAACCACTTTGTGTCTCACCACGTAACGCAATTCTTGTCTCTTTGCAGGTGAAGCACTTGACCCGTGACTGGAGAACAACGGCCTACGCTCTGAGACACTCAAAGATCCTTGAGCTGAACGATGAGGGGCGTAAGGTGCGGCGTAAGTCTGCAGTGCCCGTCTTTGCCAGCGAGTCGTTGCCCAGCCGCATGCTGCTGTTAAGTGATCTGCAGAGGTGGCCGGAGCTGGCAGTTCTCACTAAGGATAATGGAGGCAGTGAGGGAGGGGCCAATCAGCAGGAGCAGCTGATGAAACTGTTGCTGAAAGAATTTGGAGCATATGGCGCCATCGCCTCCGTTCGAGTGCTGAAGCCCGGGAAGGACCTGCCGGCTGATTTGAAGAGGCTGAGCGGGCGCTACAGTCAGCTGGGCACGGAAGAATGTGCCATTGTGGAGTTTGAGGAGGTGGAGGCTGCTGTTAAAGCCAATGAAGCTGTAGGGAGCGAGGAGGGAGGGGCCGGGTCTCTGGGGTTGAGAGTGGTCCTGATTGGCACCAAGCCACCCAAGAAGAAGGTACCCAAGGAGCGGCCGCGTGAAGAAGGAGGGATGCGCAAAAGCCGCTCGCTCAACAGCAGAGTACGAGAGCTTCAGTACCACGGGGACGACTCGGCCTGCAGCTCCTCAGAGACTGAGAGCACCCCTACGTCCCCGAGGCTGGCCAGAAAGTCTCAGTCCTGCAACAAGCTCAGCCCGACCTCTGCAGGCATCATCTTCCAGAACAATCACCTCAGTCCCGGGATGTCGCCGCGTAACAGTCCCTGGTCGAGCCCCCGTGCCAGCCCCTGTCCTCAGCGCAAATCCCCTCATTCCCACAAGTCTCCCTTAGCCAGCGAGGGAAGACTGAGTCCTGAACCCGGGCGCCGCTGGGCAGACTACTCCTCAGACAGTAGCCTCACCCCTTCAGGGAGTCCGTGGGTCCAGCGGCGCAAGCAGGTGGCGTCTCAGGAGAGCAGTCCGGTGGGCAGCCCAATGATGGGCAGAAAGATCCAGAATGCTGATGGCCTCCCACCAGGCGTGATGAGGCTGCCAAGGGGCCCCGATGGAACCCGGGGCTTTCACTGTGTCTCCATTGCTGAGAGGGGAAAAAGTGCTTCTACTCAGACTTGATATGCAGAGAGTCCGTTCCTTGTTCCCCAGAAATCAAATGTTGGAAACTTGAGCTGTCCTCGGTCCTGTCGCTCAGCCCCCACCCCACATTGAGACTGTGTAGATATATTTTTGTTGAGTGCATCAGTTTTCAGTCTTTGTTATATTTTTATACGATGTTTTCAGTTACCATGGTAACATTAGTGATTTACTAATGGAAGTTTGAGTGAATGTGAATTGATAGTGCTTTGAAATGGACCATGTCACCTCCATTGCTGTCTCAACTTGTTCTACATGGAGTGGGTTGGAGAGGGAATTCCACTTTTTTCTGTTTTAATTGAAAAGTGTCCTCCGTCTGTGTGTAAAACCTCATTGTCTGTGGATGGTGTGTAAATGTGTAAGTGGCATAGGCACATGGACTTGATAGAGATGTCACCATATGCCTTTTATGTATTTGTCTACTGTGAGTTCCTTTTTTTTTTTATTTTTTTTTTTTTACATGTTATTTAAACTGAGGCCATAATCGCTCCACTGCCATTAAGGTTGGACAGTTAAATCTGGACATGATATTTTTTTAGTTTTTATTTTGCCTTTTTTAATTTCAGTATGCTTTGGCACTTAGTTGTTAAGGGTCTCTTCTAGCCCTGTAAATGTTAATTTGTTCTGCAGGTAGCTGCTTAATTTATTTTTTTAGCTTTATTTTATTTTCGTTCTTGGCATCTGTTTCCATCAGTGTAAGCTCACAGTGAGGTTTGAGGGATGTGTCAGGTCAGGCAGAAAAAATGCTCATGTTCTTGCCTTTACATCTGAGCTGGGGTATTTGTACAGTGCGATTCCTATTGTACAAATAAATCACTAAAAATGCATTTGGCCTGGGTTTCTCTTTTATTTGTGGCACATTTTAAGGTGGTCTGAAACAACCATGATCCAGTCTCATTTATTTCAATATGCAAGTGAGATTTAAGTGAGAAATTATTGTTGTGCCAAGACTGTAGAAGCAACTCCACGCTTGGAAAGCAGAATTGGCTCACTGCTGTGTTTTCTCTTTGATGGCTTTCACAGATGGGAGGAAGATAAGGGGGATGATGGACTATAAGCTTATATCAATTCTCCATGAATATACAACTGACTAAACACTGGAGCAGACCTGTTGCACAAGTAATTTATTCCAGTTGCTTGCAGTTTTGTATTTGCAATGCAAAAAATAAACACTTAGTGTTTCAGTGTTACAATTTTGAATTGGTGGATGTAATAAGGCTTGATCTAAAATGAATATAAATATAAAGCAGAATAACCAGTGCACAAGTATTCACCTCACATAGCCAAGGCACCTCTTTTACAGCAGCTGCAGCCTTGAGTCTGAGTGGTCAGGTAGGCACATCTGGACTCCCCATTCATCCATTGTCCAAGCTCTGTCACATTGCATTGAGACTGAGCGAACACTAATTTTCAAGTCTCCATTGGATCGAGGTTTGGATTCTGACTTGGACAGTATCATTGTTTTGAGCACATTCCTGTCTAGCTTTGGCTTCATGTTTGTTTAGGTTTGTTGTCTTGGCTGGAAAATAAGTCCTCTCCGACTCACTGCAACAGACCTTCCTCTATGATTTGTCCGTGTTTTGCTGCATTCATGTTAACCTTACCTTTCATAAGCCTTCTGGGCCCTGGTGGGGGAGCATTCCCACAGCAGGATGCTGCCACCAGATTGCATGCTGGGGATGCTTATGTGCAGGGTTTGACTTTCTTGAGCAGTAGAGCTCAAGCAGTATTTTTGAGGCAGATGCAGATTTTTAGAATGGGGAAAACAAAGATATGGCAGCGGATATTGTGAAATAAAATGTGCATTACTCAATGATATGATTGCAAAAGTACTCACATGACCGCTATTAACTTGATTCAAGTATAGTTAGCATTTTTTTTAACAATATATAAGATACATTAAATTACAATACATTATGCAAAATTCATTGCCAACTGATTATAGGAATGAAAATACAACATACTTTATAAAATGGTCAATAAGCATCAGTCAATTCTGATCATTTAAATTCAGAACAAACATCCAACATAATTTTAAGATTACCCAATTCAAAATTTTCAGCATTTTATAATTGCAAAACAAATTAGAAATTGTTACACCGGCCAATATATTCCACATGTAGATAGGCCAGTAGTTAAAAACTTCTAGATACCAACCACGCCTTTAACAAGCACACCCATATGTGGGCCAGGACCCTATTAGCCCTAACTAACCACACGTTGAACTTTACAGATACAGCTGTTATACTGGTGAACCAGTGATATCCACTGAACTATCAACGTGCCTTTTATAAACATTGTAATCATCACAAGAGATGATTTGCATGTAGTCGCAAAGGACATGAGCACACATGCAGTTAATTATTTTGTGCTCTACATTTGTTCCTAATTTAGATCATATTGTTGAGGTCTGTTTTCACTTTGTTATTAAATGCCTCTCTGCGAATCATCGTCACACAAATTAATTACTCCATTCTCATTCAATATTGTGTTACAAAAGAGCAGTGAAAACACTATTTCTGTCATGTCCTGAAGAGGCTTCAAACACTCCTTAGCAACCGCCTAAGTGATGAAAAAGGAACGCGGTTGGATGCTTACAGTGTCACTGGATTCATGTGGCTGCAGCATTGTGTTTATACACTTTCTGTTTGAGATGTTATCTCCTGTGGGAGTGAGCATAATGGGAGGACAGAATCTGTTAGGCAGAGTTTGATACAGAGGGTCAGAGCCCAGCATTCAAAGCAGCGATGGGACTAAGTGGGATGGCGTAAGCGAGGGATGAATAAACTTTTTTTTCACCTCTTTGCACAATTAGAAATTCAAAATCAGGAAGTCGTGATATTATCTGCCTTTGACTGATTATATTTCAGCTCAACTCTACATGATGGTTCAGTCTAACAGTGGGATAATGACTGTTTGGGATAAATGCCACAAATTAAACTATTATTCTCATAAGACGAGGTTGTATATAATTGCCACAAGGGATGCTTTCTTACTTGCAGTTAATTGGCTTGACATAGAGGCACAATAGCAAAACAAAAACACCTCTCTGGATATTATTTTTGTAATTCGGTAGCAGCCATTACTGTATGAATCAAACGTTATTTAGTCCAGTAATATAGCTCGACTAGACATGATTTTTCCCAGACACAATAAGTAAGATGTGGTGATTAGATTACCCACCTTGTAGCTTCGTGTTTCAGCACAAATTTGCAAAAAGACATGCATGCTTCAGATGAGTTTACCTTAAGACAGGGAATAGACTCCAGACAGCCACACGGCATGATTCACACACACTGAGGCCATGCTGAAGCAGTCAGTAACAGCTTGTTGTCAATATTGAATTACAGGTTTCCTAAAGGTGAAAAAAATTAAAGAAAAAAACATTTGTAGGTGAGCATTTCACATCTCCTCCACAACTCAGAGTATATGACACACACTTGCATCAGTCTGTGGGAGGGTGACTGTGAGTGGGCGGCGACAAATTTGAGGAACTAGAATTAGGGTGGAGTAAAATCACAACAGTTCCAAAGCAGCCAATCGGAAAAGTCGACACAAAAAAAGAACTGAGTAAAATAATTTTTTCTCCCTGTGATTTTTTTTCACCCACACATTATGCAACATGAGCACAGAGATATGTGCATAAATTGTATGATTTAGCAGCATTTTAAAAATTTGCTGTTTAACTCTCTGTGAACCTGTCTCTGGCATTTCAGTGCCTTGCTCAAAAGCCCTTAGACAGTGCTGGTTCAGGAAGGCCGTCAGGCACTCTGTTGCCCTTCTGACCCCGTCCTTCTGCTACATGCCTGTGGGTAACACAGGCTTCTGGCACCACTCGTTGTGTTTAATGTGAGAAAAAGCACAGACATCTGTGAAGATGACCTCAGCTAATAATAGAGAAGTCAAATAATTGACTACTGCAAGGGGAACTGCATTCAAGGAGAAGACCCAAGCTAGCGAGTCACCATATAGAGATGATGTTGACTTCTTTTGTTGAAATACTCAGCATCAATAAAAAAATAAGTGAATTTTGTCCAGGATTGTGAAATTGAGAAAACAAGCTGCTTGTCTATGTCAAATTAACATATGAAAGTCAGCCACACTATTCATTTAATTTCTGCTCTTCTGAATTTTAGAAAATTAAGGGTAACAGATATTAAGAATATAATCAAGCATTTCTAGACTTTTGGAGCCTTTTTCATCATGTCTAAATTGTTACTATTATTGTAATTGCATAAAAAAAATATTAATAGTTTGTAATAGAGTTCATTTGTATCCACAGGAATCCAAATAAATTATCACTGTTTATTTAGACAAACTTTTGTCTTGGGTTAGGGTACATGCAACATCTGGTGTTACCTCTCCTAGAATATAAGACTTTGAAACATAACTGCTACAATTTCCATCACTTTTCAGACCTTTTACAAACCCTGAATATCTTAGCTTTCATTGTGTGGTTCTACCACATAGAAACTGGAATCAATATTGTGCTATGTTGCTGTAACTGAGGCCTTGTTCACCCTTTCTTATGCCCAAGTATGCACTGGAGTATTGTGGAACAATTAGATATAACAACTAACCCTAACCAACGAGTGAATAAAAAAATAAAACTATGGTTCTCATGTATACACTGGCATGTCTGCACTGCAGGGACAGTGGGATAACCACATTCAATATTTCACCACTTTATTTACACAACTTAAAAAATGTCATTTACAGTGTTCAAAACAGATTCAGTTAACATTGAAAAAAACAAACATATTTACATCAAGTGAGAGGTGAACCCATTCGTGCCACAGTCCTAAGCAAAGATCTTTCAGTGGTAATATATACAACTGTTTTTTTACAATGTGAAGAATGATGAAGAAATGTGAGGAAAAATACCAGCTGAGTGCAGGATATCATCAATATCTCCAACACGGGAAACCACAAGTAACTGCAGTTTGCTAGTGCAACACATTTAAAGTGTTTCAATATTTATCATGTACAAACATAAGATTATTATCTGCATTTCCCAACAAAGCAGACTACATCTTGCTGTAAGTGATGACAGAAATGAACAGCTGAACAGCCTTGCACTTCTTTCTTGTTCTCTACTAGTAATAGTCAAAATTTTAAGGTAAATCCGTTTATTTTTACTGCACATATGAACTTTATTGATTCACTCTTATGTTCTTATAGTTGTGGCCTGACTTAAAGCAGGGAAATAAAGAACCGATTTAAATAACCGTTAAACTTGTCCAAAAGATAAACTGTCTGCGGTCCATAAAAATACCTGAACAACCTCCTTTCTACAGATCATACTTTTTGCGAGGCAAATACTACCTTTCATCTTGTCTATTGTGTCTGGTGCTCTGTAGCCATGGTTACCATTTGATCCCCCTGTTGATGCATTCACCTAGCAATAAGACAGGATGACACCTGGCTCCAGGGTGGCAGGATGACCGTGAAAGCAGTTCTCCACAGGACACCAAACCTATCTATATATCAGCATGACTGAGCCCAATATCAGTTAAATTGCACCAATATAGACATAATGATTGGTTTCTCCTACTCCCCCCGCACAGATCCGTCTGCAGAAACTCAACAGGAGACGGACGCAGAATGATTGGGATTGATCTGATGGTTGTGTGGGTAAAGTCACGTTGGTGTAATGAGGAAAACACTTCCTGCCCGTTAGCAGATGGGATGAGGACGTGTTGCACAGCGAGCTCGAGCAGGCAAACGTGCCAAGAGCGCAGCCTCTCAGATCTTTAATCTTTGAGAGTGAAGCGGTGTGAAGAGGAAGAGGGCACAAACCATCCCGCGATGTCTCCAGAGCTTTGCTTCAGATATAGAGAGAACCATCAGCAGGTCCCACATAACCAACTCCTATCAGGAGAACATCTATCAGTGTCCAAATGCCCAGGCCTCCAAAGCTGAACAGCTTGCCCAGACCCTCTCGCCACTGGCCCAGATAAAATCGATCTGCCCCAAATCCACCGAGTGTGATGCTACAGAGAGCCAAAAGAAAAAACACAACACAGTGTCATAGATGCTGTCAGAGAATTTATCGGGTTTCAAGTTGATTTTGTCAAATGTTTGCAGCGTCTAAGCTGGCCTTAACTCCTAGCTACTAGCAGCAGCATTACCTGAGTGCTAATGCTGTTGACCATTTGTATCCCCCAGTCCAGTTACAAAATAAACGTTTCTGAAAACGTCTTTTACCTGCAGAAGAAAAAGACCTTTAGTGGACTTTCAAGTATTCAGTATTTCAGTATTTCAAGAAATCAAATAAGCATGACTGAAAATTATATATATTTTCAGATCAAATTAATTATCACCTAAGAAACCCCCACCAAACATAGGAAACTTAAAAGCAAACATGAATACCTAACAATTTATATTCCTTTTTTTTTATTTTTTTTAGATTAAATACTCATTCTGTGAATTTTAATTGCGGGAAAAAGAAAAAAATCTGCAATTTCACTCCTCGAAGCATCTCGGCAAGACACAGTTGGCTGACGGCTGTACAGCAGAGCCTTCATCATACCTAAACAATGTACGTGGCCTAATACGTCACAGGTGGCGTTGTAGCGCTTGCGGGGGCAGGACACTGTCATACAGTTGGTAGAGTTTGAGCAGCGGTACTGAGACGGATCCAGTTGCCAGCAGAACTGACAGAGGATTGAGAGGGAGAAGTTGGTTTGCTGCTGTCCCGACTCTCCCTACAAATACAAAAAAAAAATCATCAATATACAAAATTACATAGTGTAAGCACTACAAGCAACATCACTTACAATTTAATAAGTGATACAACTGCTACATTTACATTACATGTTAATTTTCATTTCATTTTTATCAAAAAGCTATAGTAGGTGTAAACTTCTACATATAGATCTTACACCCTAACTCTCCATTTATGCAAGATAGATCTAACACAAGATAAATTGCTACTCACTATGCAGTGAACACCTTTTCTGGGTTTACAAGTGAAGGAAGCCGGTTTCCTGTACGTGCAGTTGTGCTGGTAATTGCACTGAATGCAATCAGCTGGCAGGCGACTACATAAACCCCCACTGGGACACTTGGAAGTGTAGCTCTCTTCATCTGCTGGAGACACTGTAAAACAGAAAACAAGGAAGCTATTTTTTCCCTTTAAAGCAAGAATAATCTGCATAATATAAAAAAGCTTTGGTTCAAGTTAATTCTATGATTTAATTCATTGGATCATTAATAGGTATGGCTAGTACTGCTTCTCATTGAACCTCTGGCCAGATTTAGAGGAAAAAAGCTTTGGGAGGTAAATGGCTAACATACTCCCCTTGATGAAAAGACCAATAAACAGTCTTTGGGTAAATGATACTCATGCCTGATTGCTCCATTAAGGCTATGTACTAAAAAACACACAAAAAACTCTTAAAATCCTAGACAACCCAAGAGCAATATTCTCATTGAGATGACCCATTCTAACTGTTACATTTCTGGTCTAGTATACATGTAATTACAGCCAAACTCAGTATAAGATTAAACAAAAAACAAAAAAAACAACTTTGCATTACATGACAACTGCTGTATATTCTCAGGCTAAATATGAGGAACCTCTTTCTGTTCTGTCAGGTGTTTGTATGGATGATTTCTATTCAACATGTTATCAATTGGAAACAGTCAGTCAGTCAGTTAAGGCTGAATGAGTAGGAAAAAGCATGTGATTGGGAGTAATTTGACTGATACAATTCTCTTTGTAGGAAATAATGGAAATTTTTGAATAGTCATTCTTACTTTCACTAAAAATATATAGTACATGATCACATAAGGTGTAATGTTTGTTTGTGTGAGTGTGTCTGTGCATTTTTTGTTTGTTTGTTTTTGCATGAATTGCTACCAAACAAATATTTTTCTTAAGTCAGCAGAAAATGGTTTGTAGGCTGAGGAACCTTTTTACGGCATAACAAAACATAGCTCTGAATGGTAATATACCACCTAATTTGGCTTTAACAAACATTGTGCATCCTGTGATTTAACACATTAAATGTTCTTAAAATTCTACTTAATTGTTCAGCTATAATTTAGGTTGTTAGGTTTAAGTTGCCTATTACATTTCAACAGTCTTTGTGTTTCTGTAAAAGAAACTGTAGTTCCAGGTTACAGACAGTATGATAAATGGTTATTATTAGGTGATGCGTTTACCTGAGGCTGCAGCTGGGACCACTGGGCTGGTGATAACAGGTCCATGCTGGGAATCTCTGGTGTAGGGAGGATCCTGACCAATATGAGGGGAGCTCAGGTAGCCTAACAAACAACCAGGCAATAGAATAGATGGACAAGTTCAACTCAATCATTTGCTCTTACTAAAAGGTTTTAAAAACATAGCTGGCTGTAGATAACACTATAAACAATACATATGTGCTGATTGTGTAAATAACGTTCAGCAGTGGCCACTAACATCTGCTGCATTGACGTATTTCGAGACAATGACGTACCGCTATATGGGAATTAATTGTCTAGTACAGAAGTTAATTAAAAATGCCGCATTCTATTTTAATACAACTCAACGACTTAGTTTTAAGCTAGCTAGCGTTACCTTTTCCTAGATGTTTACTGGTTAACGAACATGATTCTTATTACCGATTAAAAGGGGCAGTCACCCGTTTACTCCCACGAATGGCAAATTAAACGCAATGTAATCAACCGGAATGCCTGTTGGATAAAATAAAAAGCGACTCAATCAGCGCTAGTCACTGCATCCCATGTTTTCAATGCTAACCAGCTAGGTGCACTAGCGTTAGCTCGCTGGCTAACCAGTTAATGCTAACTCATTGGGAGGAAGCTAATGTTGGTACGATGACAACAAACGTTAGACAGCAATAAATGCGAGTCAAGCTGTCTTAAATCTATAACTGTTCCTTTATACATACCGTTAACACACTGTAATGCCAGGTCCATTAATAAAATGACAACAATTCCGTAGGTTTTGAAGCACCGTCCTCGGTCCGGTCTCCAAATCTGACAGATAGTGGCCATTGTTGCGGCAGAGCAAAGCTGCGTTCAGGACGTGTAGGAGAATATGCGACTGTCAGCGAGTCTGCTCTAAAATAAATACTCGCGTATACCGTACAAGTAAAAGCACTGTGTTTGTTGATAGATCACCAAGATGCAAGAGAGTAAGATTTCAGCTGGTAACTAATTACTTTTACTTCGGTTATCTCACTTAAGCGTATCCATACCTCTTAGATCTATTCAAAGCACTTGGTATATTGAAATATTTTAGGAGTGCCAGGAAAAGAATACAAAAATAACTAATCTGATAATTACATTTATCATTATCTAATTTAATGTCACCGTCTCTTTTGAAAATTTATCAACTTGGTATTGTATCATGCAGCAATTCACAAACAAGAGGCTGAGAGATGAGCTCTAAACTCCACTGTTACTATATTAAAATAAAGTCACACACCAGCTTAAGCCTTTATCATAAACCATCCCAATTAAATGAAGGCAGAAGCTCATAGAACTGTGAACCAAACTCCCCCATGGTGTTCTCCCCAAAAGTAACATTCAGCAGCACGAACATGAACAACCAGCATTCACTCAACCTGTGCCTAACAACATTAACATTAACATTACACCAACACTCCCATATAAAACACATTGCTAAATAAAACATATCTGAATGTAAAAACATAGAAAATCAAGGCATGATGGGAAACATCAATGAAACTCCCCAACACTCCCCCAACACGTTACAATATTATGTTCATCACATCTATATTTAGTTTTGATGGCATAAACATTAGTAATACCCCAAAAAGAAGTCTTGAAAACCCCGTTTTAAGAAGTGTGAGAAGCCCTACTAAAGAAAAAATTAGTGGACGAATGTGTGTCATCTTTCCCATCATGACTCCAAATGCACCTTGACAAGCAGCAGAACTTTCTGAACTCTGTGATCAGAATTTAATGGGGTGTGTGTTGGGCATGAAGCCAATAATTTATTGGTTATGTAGCCAGTACAGACACCTTTCATAAGCACCAGAACACATACTGGAAAACAGGAAGTATGGGGGAAATACAGAGGATAGTCCAAGGCTTAGAGGTATCAGTAATGCAAGAGAAGGATGTGGCTGTTTATTTCCTATTAAGTTAAGACAATTACTGCCAGTATTAGTGGTTGTGTATGCATGTTCATTATTAACAGCTGTAAACCTATGTATAACAGTGTAACATATTTGTTAAAAACGAATTAGAATCAAATTATTTCTTCGGACCTAGTAGTCCCCTGCAGGTAAAATCCTTGAAAGGTTTCATGTCTCTACAAAAAATATAAAATAGAACCATAATTTAAAAAAATATAAGATAAAAACCGCCATCTCCTATGTTTTGAAAGTAAAAAAAAAAAAAAACACCCCAAAACACTCATACTTAGTAGATTTATTTTATTTCTATGGCTCCCCACAGAGACAGACTTTTGTGAAAAAATTAGTGCCAAATTCCCATATCCTTCATTATGACAATCATTGCAGTGTTTCCTTCAATCATCAACAAACTTCCCTTCTTATAGAACTTTACAGGTTAGTACCCACATACACAGACCTTTCTACCCTACACATGATCAGTGGGCATTTAAAAGTCGTTCTGTTAACCCATTCACTACTTTGACTTGCAGGAAATCAGCTCATCTGTCCCTTTGGCTGATTTCCGCTCTGTGTTACACTTTCACTGTACTATCTTTAAATGTGCCATCACTTGTTCTTTACTGCCCATCTGACTGCATCTGAGGTATTTCAAAGCAAGAGTCTAGCTTGGTCTTTGTCTTGATCAGAACTCCTCCTCTGCGTTTGGACAGCGGCATTGTTTGAGCAGGGTCAGGCGAGCTAGCACCTCGGCCACCGACAGCTCTCCGTGGACTTTGTTGTCCCGAGTGCGCACATTGACGCCGTTAGTCATCTTCTCCTTCTCTCCGACCACTGCCAAGACACAACAAGGAACAACAGCTTGTCAGGGGCCAATTCACACAACACACACACACAGCTACCCTAACACATTCCCTGCTTTGTGCTGCCTAATTCAACAGTGGGTGGTTAGGCAGCTTGAGGGTCCATTTGCTTTACAGTCAACCAATTAAGAATGCTTATTTTGACTCAGTGTTATGCTAATGGTTAGTTCACCGAAAACCCTGCAGATAAAAGGGCCACAGCATTTTTTCTTTTAGCACAAATACTACAAAAGACACATTCGCTTTATGAATCATTTTTTAATTCTTTTCATTTTAAAAGTCTGCATTACTCCTGATGGGACAATGATTCAACTTTAATAAAAAATAAAAGCTAGCCACAAAAAGAATCAGATGTCATCAGTGCTCTCTAATGTACTTAAGACAGTAAATTTTCTCACCAAGAATGAAGTTATATTGGGCCAACTGAGCGTTGCGGATCTTTTTGTTTAGAAGACAGCTGGAGTCTAGGTCAGCATCTGCCATGAAACCAGCGTCTGTAAACTGCTTACACAACTGAAAGGCGAAAAAAAACATTTACAGTTTAGCATTAGCTCAATTTGAATGCCTCAAAAATGTGTTTGTACTCATGAGAGTGTACTTAAATGCGGTCAAGATAGGGAAGTTGAAGGCATACCGTTTTGGCGTAATCCTCACAGGAGGGGTTGACAGGCACCAACATCACCTGGCGTGGGGAAAGCCACAGAGGCCTTTTGGACGGACAGACACATTGTCATGAAAAAAAATCTTCAGTGAAATACTGGTACTTTTGTAGTCATAGCCACTCAAAGCAATTATACACTGCAGGTGAGGAATCCTCCATATAAACACACATTCATTTATCAGGGGCCAAGGCTATGCTATAACAATACAATAAGTGGATAATTTTCCACTGGAACAAAAATAATGCCACATGATTTATCAACTAAAACATATCTGAATTTTTTTTAAATAAATCTAAGACTTTTCTTTAATTGAAGCTCTCCAATACAAGAGCAGGCAGATAGCACCTCACCATTTCCCAGCATAGTTCTCAGTCAAAATGGCAATCATCCTCTCCACTGAGCCCAAAATAGCACGATGAATGATGACTGGCCGTGCTTTGTCATCCCCATCTTTCCTGTAAGACGTTGCATCAGAGAAAATATTTGAGTGTTCCTGTGGAATGTGTCAGTATGAATGTAAAAAACAACATAATTTTATACACTATAACCACATTCACTCTACCTGTATCACCTGTATCCTACAAGTGGCTCTAAATCCGACTGCCTGCCTTAAGTTTCAATATCTACCTCTATTGATCCTCCCACTGGTCTACACAACCAACACTATTTTACTTTCTATTCACAATCCTGGGCTGACTGTACTAAAGCACAACTATTAACAGTGACAGGAAACACACTGTCTTGTCATGCAGGGTGTATGATGGAAAGCAACTCATAACCTCTCATAACCTGTTGACCACGGTGCACAAGCTGAGACGTCTTATTCAGGACAGGATTATAGTATAGACATAGTATAACCCTTGGTGCAGTGAAGCACAAAGACTCAGTGGTGTGTCAATATTTTGATTAGGTGACTCACCCCACAAAGGTCAGGTTAAAGCGGATGGGCAGCTGGAAGTCCAGCTGAATGGTTGCACACTGGTGGTAACGTCCGATTGCATCTTTTATCTTAATGTCAATCTACAAAGCAGAGACCGAATTACAGGACTTTAAAAACATTAGAGAATTAAAATCATGTCACTTTTGGCTGCAAATATCAAATTTTCCGACCTTAGGTCCATAAAAAGCTCCGTCTCCAGGATTGAGTTTCCATGGCTCCCCAAACTCATTCAGGCTGTTCTCCAGTTGCTGTCAAACATGAGGCATATATTAACATATACTTAAAGAAATTACTGTGAGGATATTAAAGTCAAAAAGTCCATAGTTCCAGGCAAAATGTACAAAGATTAAGTACAGAAGGTGCAGTTTTGGCTTTGTACTGCACAGCAGGACTGTACATTTACATTGTGGCTGACATTCATATTCAATTTAAAACTGAATCATATTTCTAATAGAAAAAATAAAATCAGTAAATGTTCCTCTGACATAAAACGTCTTACAGACATTCTAGGAACTGACAAGGCTGTGTGAGCCCAATCTCTATGAGTACTCCAGAAGTAGCTCACTAACCCTTTATTCATTAAGACGACTTGCATAACTACATCAAATACAATTTTTGTTTGTTTTTCTGAAATTTAGCCTGCAGGTTGAAACTTCAAGACTGTGACAAACCTATAAAAATCATGTAAACATTATATCACTTCCTGAAAATGGTCTCAGTTTACCTTCTCAGCCTGGTTCCACACAGCGATGTCTCCCAGATACTTCTCTGGGCGGGTGGAGAGGTGAAGCTGGAAGGAGAATCCGAAAACATGGTAAACACAGCGGAGGAAGTCCAGGCAGCCCTTCATCTCTGTCTCGATCTGTAAAACAAAATACATGATTTAGAACTGAGGAAATGACTCAAAATAAGTTGGTACTGGTTTTTCCAAACTGCTGTTTTCTAAAATTGTCCGACTTGTATAAAAACTCTCGAAAACACTGAGTACTGATGTGGTCACCTGCTCCATTGTGCAGAATATGTGAGCGTCATCCTGCTGGAAACGCCGCACTCTGGTCAGCCCAGTTAGTGTACCCGACAGCTCGTTTCTGTGGAGGACCCCAAAGTCTGCCAGCCTCAGAGGAAGCTCCCTCCACGAGCGGGGCCTGTGGCTGAACATCAGACTACAGCACAGACAACAGGACATCAAACGACTGTGACACGCTTTAAACACTGCATGTTTTGTTTGATACTGAGCATTTGGGAGGCATTTCAAATGTTTTCTCCCTGTGCGATCTAAATTTACCAGTGCCCGGGGCAGTTCATAGGCTTGAGTGCAAAGATGTCATCCTCCACAGGGAAGGAGAACATGTTTTCGCTGTAGTGTTGCCAGTGGCCAGACGTCTCCCACAGTTTGCTGTTGAAGATGTTGGGGGAGGCTACTTCCTGAAAGCCTCTTCTCCAGTACTCCTCCTATGAAAAAAAACAAAAAAAACCCCAACAAAACCACATAAACATGCTGAAGCCGCCAGAGGGACTGCTCAGGTACTTTTTTGAGCAGTGCTGATTCATGACTTCTGGCACGAATTTGCAGTGGAAATGAGGTCCTTTGTGTTCTATCTATCTGTTTGTTTTCCTCAAGCAAAACATTTTAATGTCCACTGTAGAGGACTGGTGTTACTGGAAAGATTTCAACTGTGAAGATGAAACAGGAAGGAGTTTATAAATATCATGCATACTCGGTCAGCCTCACCTGAATACATAACATTTTGCAGAGTAGAGATACAAAACTTGAAGATTATATAGAAATGACTGACTGCCTCTTATCCACTGCAGTTAGTGATATGTTGCAGGCGGAAATGCATAGCATGCTGCTTTTTTTGACTCAGTGATAACAGACTGAAGTGACGTGATAACGATCTTGCACCATGTCTGTGTAATGTATGTCAGGTTTCTTTGGCTTGGTCCTGTGTGTTGGTGTGTGCTGTGAAAATCTTCAAGATGTCGACATATCTCTGAAAAATATGCAAATACAAGTTCCTGTGCAGTCTCACTAAAGTTTGCTTAACTTTTGACAAGACTGTGGCCTGATCTTACCTAATATTATAAATACCAAATGTGGAGCTATGGTGGGCTTTCAATTGTTACTGGTTTGCTCTTTAAGTAAGAATGACACGTTTTTAATCATCATTCCATGAGGTCGGTTGAATAAATGTCACATCTCCTTTGAGAGCTCATTACGACCACAGTCTGAAAATCTTCAAGTTTTGTTTTTGTTGACATTTCTGATTTTAAGATGTTCAGTTTGAAGCATATTTGGTGCTTCAGGGCAGCAAAACACCTTTCGCACATCCACTTAATGAGTCAGGTATGAGGAAAGGAAAAAGTAAACCAAACTTTGCAGACATACCCGCAAACTCTCTTACTTGAATAAGAGTTATTGGGACATTTTGGTAATGGATCTTCCATCAGCGAAATGGTTAATACAGTGAAAAGCCATCTTAAATTGGGTGTGTCTGCAAATCTGCAACCTTTGACTCATTTCATTACCCAAATGCCATGTGAAGGCATAAATACCAAATATAAATTAACAACCTCGGCAGTGAAAAACATGGTGAAAAATAGAATGGATGCAGGTCACAAATGATCTGCAAATAATTACAGTTATATACAGTACAAAGACCAGATACCTAATGCTAAAACTGGGAATTTTTTGTTTTTACAGCATCAATGCTGTTTTGAAATTAAGGCTGTGCAATATGACATCCAACAAAATCTGAAAGTTTTTAAAAAGTCATACATGAGAAACATTTTCAATTGATTGATTCATAGATTTTTTAGACCTTCCTGTAAAAGTTTAATTGATTGCCACTTGCACAAATGCATCCCTTCAGGTTATTCAATAAATATCACTGCAGTGTTTGGGACTGAATAATCATTTATTTTTTATAGAAATCTATCACCCTAATATAGGTTTCATGGTGCCTATTTATTGTTCTCAATATTCAGCGTTTCTCTTTCCTAGCTCCAAATATGATATTTATGATTGTCAAACAGTAAACTGATGTCGGGTTGCAGACTTCAGCTTCTCCATATTTAGTATATGCTCAAGACAAAAAAACATTTGACCAACATTTGACTAAACTGTGAAGTTTAAATTATGGCTTGAGGGTTTTCAGGCAGTCAGGGCTGGCCTCAGACTCAGAAGAGCAGAATCTGAAGTGACTGAGCTGAACTAAAATATTCAGGCTATTATTACACCTACAGCTTATCTTTGAGCTCCTTGGTGATTGCATGCGCTGCAAAAATTAAGGGTTAGTGGTTTGCATGTAGATGAGCTGGCAATCACTCCAAGTACACTAGCAATGTTTAGCACAGGCTGAACCTTGTGCACTCAGGTTGAGAGTGAGGTTGAAGTGTTTATGTGCTTGTATTAAAAAATATATATATATTTTGGAGCTCCATCCATGTTGGGACTTTGCTCTAACTGCTCATTGTGATAAAGACATTTGTCAGGCTGAAACTTGCTATATTGAGGTGACAAAAAATATCTCGTAGCAGTTATAAAACAATTAAACCAATAAACAAATGGCCTCTTCTATATATTTATAATACATGTTGTACCACAGACACAAAATATTTTATATAACTGCATACATTTTTACAAAATACAAGAACCCAAAATTAAGAACAGTTGATCAAATTTTTTATTTTATATATCTCCTTTTCATTTCTTGAGCTGCACTTTCTCGATTTGGCCATACTCAAGACGTGATAATATATGCAAATGAATATTAATATACTGGCTTTCAGATAAAATGAAGAATTAACATTCACGGGAAGAAAGAGACTCTAAATGAATGGAGTGATTATGTGAAGCTTTTGGAGCTTAGAATTAAACTGGAATAAAAGACGATATAATATATCTATAATATGCATTCTGCAACCAGTCTTACCCTGATGAACTCTGTGAGAGTGTTGTAGATGTAGGCTCCACGTGGCATGAAGAAACAGCTGCCAGGGCTGAGATCATGGAAGAAGAACAGCTCCTGATCCTATGAAGCAGATAGAGAAGACTTTTTAATGACTTCACATATCCTTGTTACCTGCAGGTAGAGCCAGCAGGAGACACTCGCACAGTCGGGAGCTTTCCAATCATCACACAGCAGACCATCTGTAAGTGACTGAGCGATGGAAAAAAAAAAGAAAAGATTCAATGTCCTCAGAGTGGAGGAAAGCTGGAGAGAGATTGCTTCGGTGTGTCCTTGTAACTGCACAACATGGACACCTGTGTTTATCTACTATCACTGCCCCCTTAAGAAGTAAAATGCACTGTTAAAACACCTTCAGCAGGTCCTTTGGTTTCTGTAATCATCTTGTGATGGTAAACATAGTCATTTTTATCAGTATTGACTTAAGTTGGCTCTTTCTGCATGAGTTTATCACAAAGCCACCTTTTGAGCTACAGCAGTGAACAGCTGAAGATCCAAATCACATCCTGACAACAGAAACTTCCACAACAAAATCAACAGACTAAATGCTGCGATTATGATGCTGCCGTCAATTTCACTATAATTTAAACAGAGGCTTCTGCAAGTGAAATGTCCAATTTCTACAAACACCCCCAAACACAGACAACATGAAAAGGCAGAAAATTGGAGTGTGGGATGAGTTTGGCATAAAGGGATGTCTTAAACACGTTGCTATAAAAAGCTAATCTGAAACTGCAAACTCCCTGATGTTCACAGTGCAGCAGTAGAGAGGAACCTTCTTATGACAGATGGATGGAAACACTGGTTAAGCCTGGTTTAGCTTGAGATCAACCTAAGCCTTGAACTAATCGGAGCAGGACCAGGCTAATCTGGAGAAAGGGGACAATTTGGTAACTTCAGTCTAACTTATCCAAACCTCCTTTATAGGCAGAATTCCTTCAGAAATGAGCCTCAATTATTGTCTGGTTTTAACAGTAATATAACTTTATAAAATAGGGATACACTTACTAAGAGTAGACTTAATACACTTACACTACATAGTGTATATTTGAAAAACAAACAAAATTTTATCAGTTTGGACATAAGACATATTGTCTCTACTGCTCTAACTGAAATACAAGAAAGAAAGTATTGGTAAATTATACTATTTAGCTTCATTTACATTTTAGACATCATCCCAACTTTTCTGGAATGGCGGTCATCTTGAATTCTATGTTAATAATTTCAAAACAGGGATGGAGTCCTGGACTCGGACTGTGTTGCACCCTGATGACTCAGACTCATACATCCTGGCACATGACGTCCGGAATTCTACATTGTGGATTTGGGCTAGAACTTCAGTATATTAAAAAAATGACTCCCTTAACGATGCATAAAAAGAAACTGAACAACCAAATTATAAAAGTTGATTTTAAAATGGATTTTGGATCTACTGGTTGATTTAGTGAGAACTGAAACAAATTAATTCCCTCATGTGGTGACAGTCTCATTATGTTAGAGGTTTTTGTTTTTATTTTTATTTTACATATGAGCTGTTAGAGGATGCCAGAATGGAGAAAGTGAGGCAGTCGTGTAACTCAACTCAGAATATGTATAAATATGACTTTAGATACAGGTCGGATGGGGCTGGAGCTAAACCCAGCTGCCATTGGGTGAGAGGCAGGCTACACCGTGGACAGGTCTGTAGTCTATCACAGGGCTGACAAATAGAGACGGGTGGCATTCATACTGTAATTCACTCTTACAGGCGACTTAAAGTCTCCAGTTAGACCTAAGCTGCATGTCTTTGGACTGTGAGAGGAAGCCTGAGAGAACCCGCCCTGACACGGGGAGAACATGCACACAGAACAGCCACAGGGTATTAGGTAATGAAATTGGATGCATAAAGAGGTTTTCATAATGCCTGACGCAAATCATAGGAGTCAGCAGTGGGATCGAGCCATGGAGCACCATCTTTAAAACAACATGTCACTTTTGTCACCTCCCCCCAACTGGCTTCCACAGCAATATCATGACTCTCGGGTTTATAATTGAGCCGTGTTGTTGTCGGTGCTGCTTGAGGTGCTGCCGTCTGTGTATCTCATGCTGGGTAACCAGCTGGGGTGCTCAGATGACTCAAAGCAGTCCCAAATGTGCCAGTATGAATACACACAGCGCCCTCAGCTGGTAAAAAACACAACATGGTTTTAATGTTAAAAAATGTGATTACTTGGGGATATAGTGAAGGAAAAATGTCCCTCTCTAACCTCTGGGTAAGGTTGTGTTTTGTTTGTTTATTGTTGTATGTATATACAGTCCATGTTTCCCTGGAAACTGGGATCCAGGTTCGTTTCAAGGCTTCACCACATCTATGAAACCACAAACCTAGACTCTCAAGGAAAAACCTCCTACATCGACCTCAAAGCAGATGCTTCAGCCAGCATGTTATACAATTATGAATTGAAATTCACTTTGTAATGGGTTTCAGTCTCCAGTTTTAGGCAGAAGCCAGTTGGGTGGGCTAGAACACGACTGCCTACAGTGACTCACTTTGCCAATCTTGCGATGGTCTCGATTCTTGGCTTCCTCCTGAAAGCGTTCCCACTCCTTTAGCATCTTTGAGTCTGGGAAAGAAATCCCATAGATCCTCTGCAGAGTCTCCATGTCGGAGCGGCCCTCCCAGTAGGTTGAAGAGTTCTAAAGGCAGAGGTAGAAATGAGCAAAAAGTGCCTTTTATCCACATGATTAAAGATGATAGAGAAGCTTTAAACCTCGAAATCTGGCAGCAAATGTGTTAAAATGCTAAAACTACTTGTTAAGTAATGACAAAAGATATATGGAGAAAAACTGCTATCTGCAGAGAACTGAATCAGTTGGCATTTGATTGTGGTTGGTGAAAAAAAATCTTTTGTGTATTTTAAACATACCTTATAGATCTTCATGGCCTTGATCTTGCCTGTATGTCTGACATGAGGACCTCTGCACAAGTCAATCAAGGGCCCACATCTAACCAGGATTAAAAATATGTACTACTGTTAATTTATAAAGATCACTCACAAGTCTTCTCAAAATAAAATGTTAGCAATTATCTTTTTTTTCATAATCCTGTACCTGTAGACTGTAGTAGTCGGAGTGTTAACCTTCTCATTGAGAATGCGGCACTTGAATTTGTTGTACTGAAATATAAAAACACCTGGAGTGAGTCAAAAGTTTGCCGGGGCAGAAGGAATAATCTACACAAAAAGTTTTCATCTTGATCTAAATGGCCTGGATTTTTTTTCCCTAATTCTATACATGCAAATATAAGGGATACTACTATACTTATCAGGCTATGTCTCATCAATTTATGGCTAGAAAACATTTTTGTAAAAGTAAAGAATAAAAGTGATGTAATTAAATTGTCATTCAGACAAGCAGCAGATGGGAGTGATTGCTCTGTCTCTCACCTTAAACATCTTCAACAGGGTCTCCTTGCTGATTTCTAGTCTTTCAAATGGTTGTTTTTCCTTCACCACGGCCTTACACAAACTCTCCAGGTCCCCAAACTCATTGCTGGAAACTCCCCTGGAAACAAAAAACAAGTGCTGCTCTGTCAGCTGCCACGACATTTCTGTGATAACCTCATAGTGAGCAATCTCTTCTCTGTTTGGAGTAATATTTTGTTCAAACAAAGCAAACACAAAAGCAGCGAAACACATGAATACAGGATATATTTTCAGACTTAGTGTTTTGTAATTCTAGAAATATTTACATATAAGAAAATCTATCCAAAGTAGAGAAAATGCTTATAGCAAAAACAGTTGCTTACGTCTGTCCATCCAGGAACATGTCGTAGTAGAAACCATTCTCAATGGGGGGTCCATAGCACAAGCAACCCCCATAATAGTTCTCCATTGCTTCCCCCAGGATGTGAGCACTGGAGTGCCAATACACCTTTGACATGAGACATTTATATACATAAAGTTTATATCAGATATTACAATATACATAGTTAATTCAACAATTTGTTGATTTTGCTGTTCAACAAATAACATGTGAGGATTCTCTCCAGTACACATGTTAAAATGTTGTTTATTAATCAGTTTAAAAGTTGAATGCCCTCACAGCCTGAGCATCTTCATTGTCAAAGCGCAAGATCTCAATTGAGCAGTCCTGCTCGAGGGCTCTGTCCAGGTCCCACAGTTCCCCGTTCACCCGAGAAATCACAGCGTTGTCGGCCAGGCCCTGGCTGAAAGATCAAGTGCAAATTGCCTCAGAAATACTGTCTCTAAATTTAACAGAGAGATTTCAATCATAATAATGAAAAGAAAAAGTCCCAGTAGTGTTTTAAAGATAAACAAGTCCTGATATTGATCATTTTGCAGCCTTTAACTATGGAAACAATTGGTGGATTTGGCCAGTTACCTGATATTACAAGCCAGCTGGTACGGTGTGGTGACCCAGGCTTCACCTGCAACCATACGTCCGTCTGGCAGCTGCACAGTAATGGGCTTGCTCTCTGCAGCTTTCTTTGCCAGCAGGGCATCGCTCTCCCTCTTCAGCTCCTCATAGAGGCTGAGACGCTCTGCAACATATCCAGGCAACGACCGCTGCTACAGTGGAAGAAACAAGAAAAATTAAAAATAAGATATGGCTTTACTTTGGTAAATGCATTCAGAAATAATGCATTTGCATGTTGTTTTGCCATTTGAGCCATCAGAGTATAGACATTTCATAACAGTCAGCCCTACTTATGAAGTGGTATAAGCATGTGAGAATAGAAAACCTCTTCAAATTCTTGACAAAACTGACATCATTTTGTGCAATATTTAGGCTATCAATCAATGGGAAGAAAATAATAATCTCAGACAAAGGCAACACAGACAATTTAGGTACACTTAGTTAGTAAGTAAAATTTTACTTCTTTAAATACACTCCTACAAAATAACCCCTTGTTTTGTGAAAGTTCACTGTCGTAATAGTACATATATGAGAGAAAAAAAGATAAATACATAAATTCTATTTTGGTTCCTGTTAAAAAGTTTGCATTTCACCAGCTCTTTTCTAGGATAATGTTTATGTAAACATTTTATTGAAAATATGAATCTACATATAACTTCTCATGCTTTGTACAAGCCTAGGTCAGTCCCTGTGTAGATACAGTAGGTGAATAGGATAACATCAAAGTCCTGCGACTCTCTAATCATCACCTCCTTCACAGCTCCGTTTCCTTGTGCCTTTTCCTGCTTCTTCTCCTTTTTGTTCCGGTCAGCTGGTTTGGTATCCTGTGTGGCCACCTGTCAGCAAACAGAGATGTTGTGTTTGTTGAAAGCTTACAACAGGCTTTCATCAGCATACTGTTTTCCTGAGTCACGTTATCAGACTGTTATTAATGCCAGGGAACATATCAGTATCAAAGTGTGCACACACAGACACACACTCCGGGGCTCTGAGCCGGGCAGCTATTTCTAGAGATGTGGTGGTATAGTTTGTCATTTGGCTTCCCTGGACAGAGGCCGACAGCTCTGACATAGCAGCAGAGCTACTACACCCCCATCACATTAAAGCTGGGTAATACGCTATGTCCCAGTCTTCATTACTACCTTTTTATCAGCTCGGTTGTTTGTCTGCTGCGCTTTGTTGTTGTTTTTCTCCGGAGCTTTTCCACCTTTATCTCCTTGTTGTTTCTTGCCTTGCGCCTCCTCCAGCTCCAGCTCCGCCTGCAGACCCCGCCGGAGGTGCAGCAGCCGGTAACTGAGCTTCTCATTCTCGGCTCGCAGGCTCTCCAGCTCCGGGGTGACACCCGCAGCAACGACTGGATTTACACCTCGACTCAATCCATCCCGGAGAGTGGAGATTTCCTTTGAAAGGAGCCGAATTTGCTCCTCCTGGGCGGTCAAACGTGCGGCCAGGCACTCCGCCATCTTTAAATGACCCCACAATGACAGTTAACTTCCGGTGTGGGTTTTTGAAAATAAATCAAGCACCACAGATTTAAAATCAATGTGTTTATTGCTTGTGTTTCAGTTGAAAAAAATTACCAATTCCCTGGTTCCTCCTATTATATTATCTTATATTTTTTAATTTTTTTAATTTTTTAATTTTTATTTTTAATTTTTTTATTTTTTTTTTTTTATTTTTTTTTTTTGGGGGGGGGCAATTATTTAAGTACCTTTTAATTTTGGATAGATATTTAAAATATATCTCTGCTTAATAGCAGTTCATAGTTAGCAGAAATGGAGTACCGACGGTAGGGGGCAGTAACATATTTTCCAATACATTTTATATGGTCAGCTGATCACTGCAGTACAACGTGCAACCCAACCTGTCAGCAATGTAAACACTGACTTTCTCCGAAAGTGCTGTAGATTTCTTAGCCTGCAGGTAAGTGCCAGCTTTTGAATGAAAAGCGCAATGACTAACAGACAGACTTGAGCTTTTTTTTTCAGCGAACGATTAACTAAAGCTTCATGACAGTAACGTCACTTATACAGATACTTAGAAACTGTTAGCTCGCTAGAACTTGTAGCTAGCTTCCAAACTGATGCACACTAAGTTCAGCTCAGTAACCTGCTACTTAAAGTTTTCTTATTCATAGGAAGGACGGATGCATGGCATTAAAGGGGTTCGGACATTTGACAAGCCTGTCTCAAATTCGGCATTATTCTGGAGACAGGAAGCGACAATAAAATGTATATTGGCGTGTATACATTAAAAGAGGCAATCGTTAACACTGACAGACATGCCACAGCAAGTCCGTACGCGACAGATAAACACAGTGGTGAGACGATTAACTGTTTAAATTTGAAATGATAGACAGACTGGCCATAAACTACAAGGCCCATGTAATACCGTTATGAAGCATTCGTTTTTGAGCAAGTCAAATGTTGGGAACACTTCTGAAGATGATGAAGATTACACCATTTTTTTAATGAATAAAATATTGATCATGTATTCCGTTACAGTCCAGCTTGGGAAAATTGATGTTGCTGTCGTCAGCATGGCTTCAACTTCTTCCAGCTTTGCTCCTCCAAAACTGTCCGACTTCATCCTCACAGAGAAGCTGGGCTGTGGCACCTATGCTACGGTATACAAAGCCTACAGGAAGGTGAGTGTGTTTTATTAAAGACCGGGGATAACATCACACATGTCATAGAAATAGCTACAACTTTTTTATTTGAACTTCAGGTTTGTTGCCGAGTTGTCTAGTATTTTACATTACATTGCTTAACTAAAATGTTGCAATGGATTTAATACAGATATGAATCATTATTAGGCGGACTTTATACACTCCACATTGTGAATACAGTAAACGGCGTAAATGACTGACTAATCAAGTGGTAAAGTAATTCACTCATGTCCCAACCAATTTTGACCTCTGACCTTACTGTAAAAAGCTGAAGATCGGACCACTCACTTGATATTAATTCATGACATTTTCATTTATGGTCACAGCTGAAAGACACCAGTATTATAGTCAATCTACTCTTGTTGTTCATGGTGAAAATGACTTATGCAGTTCAGTTCTTGACTGTGATTGCAGGGGGAGGGTCGAGAGGTAGTGGCAGTAAAGGTGGTTGCGAAGAAGAGTCTAAATAGGGCATCTACAGAAAACCTGCTCACAGAGATTGAAATCCTCAAGACAATGCGTCACCCTCATATAGTCCAGCTGAAAGACTTTCAGGTAAGCTCATTTACATTTTTCACATTTGTTGTAGCTAGTACAAAGGGTGTGCAAAAAAAAAACATGGAAGACCTGATTAAACTATTCCCTATATTGATGCACATATCCATAATGTGAATACATTTTTTGTCCAATTTTGATTGTTTGAATTTTGCTCTTTTACCAGTGGGATGCTGAGAACATTTATCTGATCCTGGAGTGGTGTTCAGGGGGAGATCTCTCCCGCTTCATTCGCAGTCGCAGGATTTTACCAGAACGGGTAGCCCGGCGCTTCCTGCAGCAGATTGGTGAGATTTCAAGCAATCATTACATGAGCATTGGTTCATTTTTGACTGCGTCTTTTTGTACTAGTTATAATTGCTGTTTGAAACTGGCTTAAGCCATGCATACACATTATTTCTTTGTAAAAGTGTAACTGCATTATGTGGGTTTAAAAACATCATGTATTTCTTTGTGTGTCTGCACCAACAGCCTGTGCCCTCCAGTTTCTTCATGAGCGAAACATCTCACACCTGGACTTGAAACCACAGAACATTCTGCTCAGCGGCTCCGTCCTAAAGCTAGCAGGTGAGCTCATACTCTCTGACACTATTCCATACACTCAAGTAAACATAAGAACATTTGCTGTGTGTGTTTTAATTTGCTTATTAAACTCTACTTTCGCCTTTTGAACTTCAAACTGATTAGGGTTTTTTTTGCTGCTGTCGAATTTCATTTTAGGGTCTTATTTTTCACTGCATGAAATCCTGCACTTACATGGAAACAGCTAAATTACAGCTGCAACTTGTGCAGTATATTACAGTTAAAATGCAATAAATATTTAAAAAACACTTGAGTGGAATTTCAACATTTATCACTGTTTTCACAAAAGTTACCAACAGTGGAAAAAAATAAGCTCTTCATTTGCGATAAATATGTATAACCTCTCTTGTGCCAACAGCTCTGCATAAACAGTATTTGGAGTGCAAATACAGATTTTTTTTTTCATGTGACTTTTTCAACCAGTCAGAATCAAATATTTTATACAGGAACTGGATATTGCAAATAGCAATTTTTGCAACATTAATAAATTAGACCTTTAGAATAAAGTATTCAAATATAATAAGTATTTGTCACATACAACATCTGTTTGAAGTCCACCCTAAATGTGAAAATAAGATAGTTTTTGTTTTTACAGATTTAGGCAACAAGAAATTGTGTAATTCTGCAATTATTACTGTAATTTAAAAAAACAAACAAGCATAACTTGACTTTCAAGCTGTTGGTTTGATGGACTTCAGATGTGTGGTTTTAAACAACACCCCTTTGTACATTTTGCATTATAAATGGGTGCGTTTTAGGGGACCTGTCTAGGTGAGCATGTTTTTTACACTATGCTTTGCTCTCAGACTTTGGTTTTGCCCAGTACATGTCCCCCTGGGATGAGCAGAGCATCCTTAGAGGTTCTCCACTTTACATGGCCCCTGAGATGGTCTGCAGGCGCCAATATGACTCCAGGGTGGATCTCTGGTCAGTGGGAGTCATTCTGTATGGTGAGTGCTGTATTTTTTTTATCTGCTTTGAATGTTTAATCCATGTTTGTTGATTACACATTTTTTTAGATGCTGTTTTTCTATACATTTAGGTGGTTTAAACACATCCCCATACACTGAATGTGGTATACTTAGTAGCTGTATTGCATGAATCCAACATATTAATTATTTCTAAGGTGTCCACATGGCTTCTTTTTCAACGATAAGAGGCTAATCAGTTGACTGGCCCTTTATGCTTGAAAAGGCGTGCTGAATAGGTCACAAAACAAAATTGTGTCATTAATCATCACATGGCAGCCTGGTTTGCCACATTTTATTCTGGTGCAGTCATTGTACAATAATAGTACAACAAAACATTACAGTAATGGCCCTGAGCTTAGTGACATTGCACATTGGGAGGGGTTCTTGTCTCTGTCGTGTAAGCCAGATAATGTAACATGTAACTGACACAATGCTGGCTAAGAATTTCTCACTAAAGATACAAAAACATAATTTATGTCAATGACAAGTTGATTGCAAGAGACATTTAAAGTAGCGTATCATTGTAGGTTTTGAGTATAATTTATGATGCATGCGGCCCCTCTACAGGGGGTTTGGTGCATACGTTTTTATTGATAAAATCACTGAAGATGATAATTTTGGAATCGTCCACTCAGCCTTCCTTATGTGCATACAGAGGCACTGTTTGGGCGAGCACCATTTGCATCAAGGTCATACGCTGAATTAGAGGAGAAGATCCGGAGTAACCAGCCTGTCGAGGTGAGTTCCGAGCAATAAATGAGTGAGTTACTGTAGAAATCCTGCTTAAATGTTTTACTGACTCACTGCTTACTCTGGTGATGGATGCACAGGCTGATCGTATTCCAAAGTTAAATATTTTGGCTAACAAAAATCAGAAATTGATTCATCTTTGAAGCAGCTATGCTTATTTATTTTTTTATTATTATATTTTGTTTCAACAACAGGAAAAAGTCAGTACACAAAGTGCCATATTTCATTCGGTTATTATAACACTGAAATATCACAGCATGTTTGGGTGATACATAAAAAAGAAGGATAAAAAGCTTAGAGGACCTGCAGCTTTTCACAAAAGCTTCCAGGAGGGAATTTTCATTACAGCTCGTGTTATTCTAAAGATGGCTGTAAGTTGCAGAACAGAACAACAAAAACAAGTTTTGATAATAATATGCTTGGGCAAAATCAGTATTGAACTTACATTTTGTTTTAGTTGTATTTTTTGCCATTATTTTGCCCCCTGTAGAAATCAAAGCAGTATGCAAGTAAATGTTTCGCTGCTATACCTCTGTGAAAGTTGAAAAAAAAATCCTCTTTTTTTTTCTCTTGAAATTGCACCGTTAAACCACTAGATGGCATACTTTCACATTATACCCATTTCCCACTCCAGCAGGACTGGAAGTGGACTTATTGCTCATCTCCAGTTACTGGGAAATTCTTGTATGATAATGAAGAAAGGCCTGTTTATTCAGGCTTACTAATTTTGTAAAAGTAACTGCCAGGTTTGCAACCAGGCATCAGCTGTCGATCGGTGAAACTAAAACATATGGTTGCCATATTAGTCCCTTATGTTTTGAGTAATTTACACAATGCCATTATATAAAAAAATACAAGTAGTGCAATTGTTTACAGATCCATCAGCCATTCATAAAATGTTATTATGTTGAAGGTGTGTTTATGTTGAGGTGCATTTGCTGTTTTTAGATAAATAAATTAGCGCTAATGATGGAAACAAAAAGAAGAAAAAAATGCCAGTTTTCTCAAAATTGTAAAATGTCAACTTGAAAACTTTTACTATCAAGAAAATATATTTAGTTTTGAATTGTTAAGGAACAGAAATGCCAATTTGAATAGTTTAGTTAGTTTGGTTTGATATATAAAAGATAACTGATTGCTGACAGTTATTAGTTGTGTCTGTGCTGGTTTGCCTGCAACAGATACAAACCAAATGTTAACTACCATTGTGACAGGAAGGATAACTGTTCTTTTAATGACAGAGTGCTTTCAAACACTTGGATTCTTGTGTTCAACACAGGACTTGAGCTAAATGGATTGCATTAGCGTTCGGCCCATTACCCTGGGATTCACAAGGAGTTTTAAGGTCATCTTTTGATAAAAAAGTAGCGATGTGAGACTAGAAGGTCCCTGGCAACAATCTGCTGTCCTTTTCCCTTGGATTGTCATGTGGATTGAGTGCAACATAATAAGGTCATGTTTTGTGCATCAGCTCCCTCCCGGGGCCAGGGTATCCAAGGACTGTAGAGACCTTCTGTTGCGGCTGCTTGAGAGAAACCCAGATGCCCGGATCACCTTCGCAGAGTTCTTCACTCACCCTTTTGTGGATATGGAGCACATGCCGAGCCCAGAGAGCCTGGTAAAAGCGGTAAGAGATAAAGGATAAGGGCAAGTGTATGCTGGCATGTGTGAATCTACTCTGGATGGCCATGAATAATGTGTGTGTGTAGTTGGCTAAGCACATGTTCACATGTGGTATCAGGTTTGTCCCCATGCCTTCCCCATATGGGCCTTCACCCATACGCCTGCATGCATGCATATGCAATGGGGAGTTGTGGTACTTTACATTCAGTGATGCCAGCTCCTATTTCCTCTTTTTAGAAAGAGCTGGTCCTGCAGGCCGTTCAGAAGGACCAGGAGGGGGAGCGGACCGCTGCTCTCTCCCTTTACTGCAGTGCCCTTGAGCACTTTGTCCCTGCTATTCACTGTGAGAGCAACAGCTACTCTTTTTTTCCTATCTGTGGCTTAAACCCCTAAACAGTGCTTTTTTCTTTGTTCCCCACCAATAAACTGGAAAAGTATGTGCACCTAATGTAAAACCAAAACATCTTTTTTTCTCCGCCTCCCCTAGACGAGACAGACCGTCAACGTAAAGATGCCCTCCGGCAGAAGGTAGGTCTGAAAACACTCCCCGCACTCACATTTGTATTACTTTCTATTTTCAGTTGGTCTTTTTTAGTCACACTCCAGTGGCTTCCACTTGGAATGAATTCTCCTCTATGAATACCATATGGGGTGGATGGAGAGCATATGGCGTGGTTGACATGATTAAGTTGAGTCAATGTAAGAGGACTTCCCACAGGTCAGCCAGTATGTGTCCAGAGCTGAGGAGCTGAAAGCCCTGGTGGCCTCAGACAACAGACTGAGCTTTGAGGAGGCCCGGACCTCCAGGGATGTCCTCCGAGGTAAAGAACCCATCTCGCCGCACAGGCAGGGCTGCTTTGTGTTGGCATTAGCCTGGTCAGGTCAGGACAACCTGAGTAATACAGAATGTGTTTTTGTAGTAATAATCAAACAATATGTATTTGTTCATTTTGCTTGGTATTAAATATTATTCTTGTTAGTATATTCTATATATCAATGTGTAATTTGATTCATCTGCTGCATAGCAATTTATGATATTCTTCTTGTTTTAAGACAAATACAAACTAAGTGAAGATGTTCTTTAACCTGCTGACAGTTTCCTGCTGCATAGCAAAGATGTTTCCTTTCCCGTTTATTGGATCCTGTTTGGAAATTTTATTATCTCCTCCCCTTCCTCAGAGGTCAGAGGTCAGGGGCAGCCATGGAACCGCAGCTCTAGGTCACTTAGGGATACAGTGTGTTACACAAGAAAACACACTCTATTACCCTATTTCCCCAAAATCAGTATCACAAAATCTATAAAAGTCAGGGTTACTCAGGACTAAAAATGTTGTGGTCTTAAGATACTGCAGGGCATGCTGATTAGTCTTGCATTATGACAGTACAGTAGGACTCATAGTTGTGTTTTCCGTTTTCTACAGAAATGTCTCGGGACCAACCAAGACTGCTGTCTGCTCTGGAGGTGGCCTCTGCTGCTGTTGCTAAGGTTAGAAGAAGGAGCTGCTATATGATGCCTGTGCTATAGAGATGCAGACAAGAGGCAGAGTGAAGCAGAAGTAATATAACAAAAAAAAAAAGCCAACAGGGTACAAACGAATCCCCTTTAATGTATTGCTTTCCAAACCACATCTTCAAAAGCAAATCACTGGTTTTGCTGGTCTGACACTAGTTGAGTGTCCATCTGCCAAGCATAGGGTTTCAAGCTCGGCTGAGGAGGAGAGGCTGACAAATCGATAAAAGCAAAATGTGACAGAGCAATGGAAACACATTCATCAAATAAATAATGAGGTTCATGTAGCGTGTGAAAGGAAGTCCTGATGCTTTAGTAGTGACGTTTTGAAAATGGATTTATTTGCGGATTTAGAGATATCTCGTTCATAATGGAAGTTGATTTGGGAAAGTCTTTTTGGGCCTCATGACATCACATGGCAACCTGGAAGTTGTACTTGTTCGAACTGAACCAGTCGATGGAGCATTTGTGTATCTGCTGACTATCTGTCACTTTGAACACAATGAAGTGAACAATAATGAATAAACACATTTTGCAATGCAAACTAAAAGACTGAAAAAATGTCTCTGTTGTCAGTTATGAAGCAGTATCTTGTCTCACTTTCAACCTCCCATTATAGGAGGAGAGTGGAGTGGATGACAATGAGGCCCTGGATGTGTACCAGCAGTGCTTAGGGGAACTACTGTTGGCTCTAGCAGGTAAATAAACTCCTTTCTTTCCATGCACGATTGTTTTTGTAATTATCCTGTCCTTTTTTTGCTGTTGACTACTGAGCCACTTCACCGGAGCTCAGGGTTTAATTGCCTCACCCGGGAACACTTTAGCAGCAGTTGGATGAAGAAATTTAACTCCCACATGTTATACTTCTTCTGTATTTAGAGACATCACCTCAGCTCTGAGGGTGCAGTGTAGGTTTGCAAACCTTCAGTATTAGAGAAACAGAAAAAGGGAGATTCAGAATTGAAATATTTTAGAAGGCAGGTGCACATGAGGGCATGTAAGGTGATCTTGTGAGGGTAACAATGAGTGGACTATAAATGAATTTCCAGTTGAGTGTACAACAAAAAACGAAGACTGGTCATGAAGTGGCTGAACAGACAATCATACTCAATGGAAAGGCTGGAAAGGAAAGACAATAACAATTTGGAGAGAGAGTAAAGATATGGAGATTGTTAACTGGAAACAGAGAAACAGAGAGAGTGAGACAAACACAGAAAGACTTTAACAGAGAGGGATTTAAATAGGACTTAGAGAAAGTCTCAAAGAGATGGAAAATCACTTAGAGAAAGTGATTTAGAAAGTGCAAAAGACAAACTGACAGAGGGAAAGACGGAGACAGAGTGAAGCAATAGCCTTGGAGAGAGACGAGGACACTTAATAAGTGACAGACAGACAAACAGACGGAGACTCCAGTGACTCTCTCTGTGGCCTGGCGTCCATCAGGCCTGGCTCATGAGCTCATCTGGAAGATCGGCCCTAATGGAGGAGGTGGGATAGAGTGATCCAGATGTGGCTGTGAGCCGGGATGAGACCCTGTGCCAGCACCCTGTGTGTGGTATGAGACTGCTGCCATCTGCTTCTCATTCACACAGCACACTTCATTTCTTTGTGTTATTACACACTGGAAACAAATAAAAACTATTATACCTATAATGAACGAGGTTCATCAAGTAGAGCTTTGAACACTGTATAACTTGAGTTGACAGACTGTAGATGCTACATCCTCGTCTTCATTCTGGATCAGTAACATATGATTTGGTGGTCCAACTATCCCAAGCCATGCTAACCAGCCTCTGTCTGTAGTGTCAGGGAGCCTCATTGTGTGGCACAGCAGATACCACCAGAGGGAATTGTGGGGAGAAAACATTGGTTCTTTGTTTGGCTAAGAGCTCTTTGTTGCACGGCTTCCCAACATGCCTTGCCACCAGAGAGTTCTCCTCCCCTCTCTCTTCCCCCTCTGTCACTCTCCCCTCCAGCATGACCGACTGTGAAAACACTGGCCTACATTAGAATCCACCCTTGAGCCCCCAGTCTACATGCGAGCGAAATCCAATCTAGTAGTTGACCTCTTCTTGAGCAAACAAGGTGATTAGGCAGTGGAGGCTCCCCTCATTATTCTCTCTGTCTTTTTCCCCCTCATCTCGCCGAGCCAGCCGAGCCCCAGGGCCGCAGGAGAGAGCTGCTCCACAGCGAGGTGAGTAGGAGAGGAACGGCTTCTGGTTGAGCGCTCACGGTAGGAGCGACGATCTGTCACCTCCATCAGGCCCTCGGCTGATCACATGGCACATAGATGCTCCATCACATTACCCATGTGCATGTTTTTTTTGTGGTAAAGGCTAAATAATACAATCCATCATCTGTGTAAGTGTAACATACACATACATCTCTGTCCACTTTATAATTGCCTACTCAGAGCCGCTGTAATTTATTTTCCTATAACCAACTGATCAGATAGAAGTGAGGGTGGTGACATAGCAACAGCACCATTCACTTAACTTTGCAAATTCCCTTAATTGAAAGAAGTTTTATAATGTCTTTCAGCTCATTGGTTTGGTTTTACAGGCCACAGATTTACAGGTTTGGTTGCCGTGGTTATTATCTTTGTTTTTGGCCACAGTAGGAAAGTACCAAACCAACCCTGTGCTACCTGTCCGGTGGTAAACAGCCGATAGAGAGAATTAACCACTAGATGAGAGTGGAGTGTTCAGCAGATAAATGATCAGATATTTCCTTATGAGTTGTTTGAAACAAAAACAAAACTGCTAAAAGGAGAGTGACATTTGTAAGAACTACAGAATGATGCTGTATTGAAGAAGACTTGAAACTTTCGATTGAGACCATAAAGCTCATTATAATAATATTTTTACTAAGATAATATATAAAATCAAAAGTAGGATCATTTTCCCATTGACCTTTTTACGTTTGGATTTGTTTTTTTTGCAAGTATTGGAGTTACCCTCTGCTGCCCACTGGAAGAATACAGGGACTTTCACATTGTTTTTTTAGACTCACTTTTTAGATCTATAGGTTGCCACTTTTTTAACTAACCATTCAATTGATATAGAACCAAAAGTTACTGTCATTAACAATCAAAATCATAGATAGACACCTACAGACTCAGCCAGAACATATTTGAATATAAATTTTGATGGTCCAGGAAATCCGTGGGCAGTAATTTTTTTTTGCATTGTTGAGTAACTGAGCCAACAGCAGACAACAGCATTTCACCAACAAACCCCAGAAGGGGGATGGGGGTTCTAGTGGGCCTCATAGACCTCCCTATTTGAAGTTTTATGGGTGCTTGTCTTAAGTAAATTCAGATGCTGCTGTAATAATCTAACACAGCATTAGGGAGGCGGAGGCGGGGGATTCGATAGAAAGCATGTGTGTATGTGAGAACACAAAAGAGCCAACACATGCTGCCACGACTGGCCTCCGTGTGCGTTTGTATCTCCTGTAGAGCACACTTTAGCCGTTTAAAGCTATAATTCAATATCCCAGATTCTCATATGGGAACCACAGCTTTGATCTCGCCTGTAACATACGTGAGGTCCTGCTGTTCTGTGGCCTGATTACAGTATGTGTACCTTTTTAAATCTCTGTAAGTTATCAATACGCCCCATCCATCACCCTTGTGGATTTCCTCCACATTTATTGTATTTGTTGATTAAAGGGATTGTGATTAAAGTGCTGTGGCTGCATGAGGTTAGGGTCAGGGCTGACTACTAAAAACCTGTGGTCACCATCATTATTTACCACAACAGATTGCTTTTTTTAAAGGGACATTATGGAAGCCATCAGTTTTAGGTCATGTGTGATTATTGCTCTCAGATGCTGCAGTTTTGCCCAAGAGGGCTAGCTTTCTGCTGTGACATACTGGTGATATAGGTAGGTATGAGGTGCAGCCAAGAACCTTCATGACCACCAGAGGACTATTACCACAGTAAAGAGCACCCTCAAGCACATGATGCCAGCAGTTACTACTCGCACATGTATACCATATGAACTTTTACAAAATCTAACATAGTAAGTAGCACATCAGCAGAGCAGGTCACCTATATCTGATTTTAAAATCTAAAAGTTTTTTTTCCTGTTTATTGAGCACTGTACAGCACAATACTTTGAGCTTAATGCTAACTCCAGCATGCTATCATCTTCACAATGACAATCCTAAGACATTTATGCTTAGCAGGTACAATGTAAACCCTATGAGTTAATTGTGTTAGCATCACTAGACACTGTGGCTGTTGGTTCCAAAATCTACTTACCTTTTAATAGAAAACCATTGATTTCTGGTTGGTGAGTGAAGTAAATTTAGCAACCTCTGGTGCCAGCTGTGAATGCTGGTTAGCATGCTAAAAGTTGCTAATTAGTTCAAAACACAAAATACAGCTGAATTAAAAGAGAATGTCATTTTGTTTTGTACGGATTTGTTCATAAACCAAAGTGTGTACGTATAAAATCCTGACTTGATTATGGCACTAGAAGTCAACAAGTTAACTACAGGTGAAGAGATTGCCCTTTTTTTTTATCGCAATCCTTCAAACAAAGCTTTTTACCAAAAAAAAAAAAAAACACAATCGGAAACATAAAAATGTCTCACTGGTAGTGTTGCTAGAGAAAAAGTCAGTGGATCACTAAATACCACAGGATTTTTTGTTTCAAAGTCATGAATGTTTGTCATCCCTTGAAGCATTAGCAAACACAGTTTCAACTACTTTTTTTCAACATTTGTATTACCAGATTAAAAGCCTCATGACCAGAGCTGAATACCTCAAAAAGCATATCAAGGTAAGCAAGCATTCCTTTCAATTAATCTTCCGAAAATGGAGACACAAGCAGGAATAGGGCTGCAACTAATGCTTATATTCCTGATTAATTAATTTGTCATTTTGCTCTCTCAGGAAAAATGTAAAAACATTAATGAGGTTCCAAGGTAAAGTCTTTAAATATTTTTGGAAGAAACAGCTTTTTATTCCATAATTATGCATGAAAATTACTTTTATTATATATTTACTATCAGAATAGTTATACAGTTATTTCTGTTGACGACTAAACAGTCAGTCGACTAAACATTGCAGCTCTGCTGAGAACACACTATGTTCGGGAGATTGGTATAAGATTTTTATAGTTATGATAAAACACTGATGCTCATGTTCAATGAAAATTTCAGTCCCTATAACTGTATTTATTTGTATTTGTTGTCAATGTTTTGTGGTTGTTTGGTTTCCAGTTGTTGGTAATTATAGATGTGTGTGTGTGTGTTTTTCAGATGCAGGAGACTCAGAGGGACGTGTCTCTGGATCGAGAACCTCTTGCAGACTCTGTCAGAAGCTGTGAGTTTCCCTGCTGTTCATGAGAGTGTTTTTTATGCAGAGTGTGTTTTTGTGGAACCTTGCAGCCTTTCTGATAAGCGACTATCTGGAGGTTTGCTGCAGGAAGGTTGTGGGGGTTGAGTGAGGAATGGCTGCCTAAAGATTCAATGAAATGTCCTTTCATTAAAGGTTTTTCCACTTGTAAAATATGAGCCATTCTCTTGCTGTGCTGGCCACCCCGCAGCACTGTCTGGCTCTTTGATTCATTTCAGGGCAGCCCTGGGCTGCTCTGTCCTCTGCCCTCTTGTAAAACTTGTCTTGTGAAAGTGAGACTTGGTGCGAGCAGAGTTGCTCTCCTTACACCAGGAACATCAGCACACATACATTTCATTCCTTTCACATTCTCACAAGTTAATATGCTGAACATTGAACATTAAAAATCTGTGTAAATTTAGTGCATATCAAATCAAGTATATTGTTTAAAAGCAGTGTATCAATTAAATCTGAAGTGTATAAATTAAACTAAGAACATTTACTCCAGTTCTGCACAACTTAGCCGTATGTGTACTTTACTTTAGTGTGTCCACATATGTAGAAAAAATACACTCCACTACATTTTTGATCCAGCTTTGCTTACATCTTAGGTAAATGCATGAAAAATGTGATTCAGTTAAAGTATTTATACTTTTTTTTTTATTAAACCACATAACAGTATATGAAATTGTCACACGCCCTATATTCAAAAACATAAATGCTGCTTATTTAAATACATCAATATAAATAATATAATATTTTACTATCTAAGTGGGGCCATTCTGGATAATGAGTACGGTACTTTTGCTTTTGATGCCATAAATACATTTTGCTGGTGTAATTTCACAGTGTTGAATTACAACTTTTGTTCAAGTGAGGGATCTGGATTCTTCTTCCACCACTGCATTTGATACACTGGACCTCTTGTTCACACTAAATATACAGCTAAACTATATAAAAAACACAATGTGTTACTGACATAAGTTCTAGCTGTAACCTATATATGCAGCCTAATTCCTAGTATTTTCTGGGCTCAGTTCCTGGACGGATAGTGAATACCTAAAGCCCAGACAATATCCTGTTCTCCGCAAGAAATTCCTGGGGAATTATGAATTATAAAAAATGGGGATTGGGGGAAGGGCACCCATGACTCTCGAGGCTGCTCAAGTTTCACGAAGAACGTGGCTTCTCATTCTGCTGCTGTTATTTTAATAAAACCACACCACAGTCAGCCGTACCAGCTGGCACTGATCCAACAGCAGCTGTACTAGAGAGGGTCGTAGCTACGCCCAAGTCTGTCTGGTGACCTTAGACTACACCAAAACAAGCAGCACATTTTCGCTGAGAAATATTGTACTGTAACCCTCAGACAAGCTTAGATGTTGAGCTCCATGCCGTGTTTCTGTGGCCGAGTTCCAATCCCCCCCCAGCACTAAACCCTTTAATTCATCACATCACATCAGTGTGAGGGCCTGAGGGGGCAAGGACTAAAATTCGAGTCAAAGGAATACATGTGAAATTAGAGATGTGTTGAATACGTGAAGCCTAACACATCAATCATTTCTGTTTTCTCAGCTTGCTGTTTGCAGTAAACTTGACGCTCACCGTGGGAACTGGGCTGGAACGCCCCACTGAACATCAGACCGTCTGTCCGTGTTCAGGTTGGACACAGAGCTTTCACCTGACCAGGCTTCTGTTGGGGCCAAATGAAACCTGCATAACACTTCACCCAAACCAACTCAGAACGCTGTCAGGGTGGGATATCATTATTGCCGGCCAAATGTGGTTACTGTTTTGGTTGTGCTTGAAAGTCGATGATTTGGCAGATTGAGCACTTATGTTCAAGTTTTTGTTTTTCACTGTTAAAATACTGAAACTTTGGATTTGTACACTGCTGAATGTGAAAGGTATTTCAGAGTAGTGTTGCTGCACTGCTTCTCCTCAAATCCCCCCTTACTGACACACCATTGATATGTAAATGCTGGACAGCTTGTATGACAATACCACACTGTCATGGTAAGTGAGTTAAACAGGGACGGCTGCATTTATAGTACTGTGGAACAATCCACGGTATGTGCAGCACACCTAAAAACTGTGAAAATCTGAACATACAATCAAGTGGTAACTGTGACGTCAAGAAGAATCACATCAGTTTTACACTGTAGTATTAAGTATAGTATTATATTGAGGCCTCTGCAAACATGCACATACTCCCTCACCCTCCCTTCCCCACTGCCTTTACTGTGGCTCAACCACAGCCTCACCATGCTCTCTCCGCTGATGGAGCCCTCTCCACCACTATGAGGGGAAAACTGGAGAGGTGCGGCCTCTGCCTTATTTACACTAGACTTGCATTTTCTTAGGTTTGGCACTGGCTATGTATTTGAGGGATACAGTGAGTTGTAGCGCTCAAGCAAAGCCTTCATAACTAGGCCTCTGTGAAACGGTAAAAAGCTTAACAGTCGGCGGCCATCGCTGTTGTAGGTCTCCACACACTGTTTTTATTTCAGACAGGTAAAGCAAATGAAAAATCCAAAAGGGTGCTTTACTCTGTGATTCCAGTTTTGAGGGCAACTGGAGAAAAAGACCTGAAACAGGAGTCAAAGGAGAAAAATATGTCTGCTGGCAAGATTTCCACTGCTCTGTTGTTTTCTTTTTTTATTTCAATGTTTATACAGCTGTGATTTTATATATGACGTATTTATTAAATGAGAGATCCAGTGGAAAATAAAATGGCAATCACCAAAGCCTCTTTAGTCCGTTACTTTTTCAGACCTTTTGTCAACAGCACAAGGAAACCTCTCATCTTACAGAACCTATGGAAAGATTTATGTGCCGACGTGGGAGCAGCGCTGCTGGTCCCAGCACCGTCATCATCTGGAAGGCTGCTCTGCAGTAACAGCTGGCTCAGCTCCACCAGGGGAGGAGAGAGCATGGCAGGCAAAGTAAGGACATTTGATAATTATATGATTCATATGAAAGTCTGTGGAAACTGAATTTGAAAATTTCCAGATCTCAAAAACTGCTGGAATTACACAAGGAATTAATTACAAATAAACAACCCTTTTTTTCAGGTATAGCCTGGTCCTTTCCACTATGTGTGATAGCCTTTAGTTCTTGTTCTCGTGCTACAAATGTTGTACAAAAGAAAAGTAACCTTAAGCATAAGATAAGCTTCTCATAAAGCAAAAAAAAAAAAAAAAAAAAAGGCAAAACAGTTGCCATTTGAGAAAGAAGGAGTAACACTGGATCAGAGGCAGCAAGTTTAGGAATAACAGAAAAAACAAAGTAAGAAGACCCTTAACCACTGGCAAGCAGGTGGGTTTCTATAGGTAAATATGCTTTACAATGTCATTTGAGTATTGAGTTATTTTGATTTTTCATTGTCCCCTCATCTGATCATTTTAATACACTGTCAATACAACTGTCCAAGGCAGTGGTTACTAAATTAGTGGATGGAACCGGTAGGGGATAAGCAATGTTATGTAGGTGGGCTCTGCAAGGCTTTATATTACTAACACACAGCTAGGGGAAGGTCTGCAATGTAAAGCTCAAGATGATGATGAATCCACACAATGTCCAACTACTAAAACAAAGGCAAAACTATGACAAGGCTTACAGCCCAGTGTGTTGGGCATCACTTGGGGGGCAGTGAGGGAAAAATTAAAGGTTAGGGTTCCCAGAAGTCCTAGGTCTTCCGGACCTCCAGTTCCCTTTTGAATGGCAAACACACCAACTGCTGGAATGAAGAGTTATTTCCTCTCACACAGGCGCAATACATACATGCTAGTTGGCTGTAGTTTTTGCGGTTTGTTCAAGCACAACTTTTTGGGACGGACACTGCTGCAGTTGGCCTTTGTCACCACCAGTTCTTTGCATTAATGCGTCTGGGCCTCTCTAAAAATTGTGAAGCTTGTTTCGTGCCTTTCATGTTCTTTTGAGTCCCTTAACTATACACAACTGCAATACTAAATCTTTCTTGATGCCCTGTTTGAAATAGGTTCTCAGAAAAACAGTATAATATTGGGAATGAATTGCTCATTAATGGAAAGACTTTTTTTCTCCTTTAGAAGCAGTGAAACACAGAGTGTGTCTGTAGAAGCCTGAGGTTTAACAAGTGGTTTTCCAATGTGCCCAAGACTCAGTGATGTTTGTTTTCTGCCCTAACAGCTGGTTAATCGCATTCACCTGGCATGCCAGGTGTAAATCACTCCCACACGGCATGGTTAGAACAGAGAGCAGCAGAGTCCTGGAGCAACAGGATGGAGAGCCATTTGTGGCTGCGCTGTGGAGGGGGGCTCTAATGGGCTAAGGGAGCCCATGGTGTTGGCTCAGCTTCTTTGCTTTAATCATGACATGAGCATGTTGCTGCCAGGAAAACTTTGTATGCAATTGTGACCCTTATGCTTGCTTTGTTGCTTGTTTCTGGGAGTTCTGCCAATTTATATTGCCCCCCAAAAAGTGCATGGAATATCCTTACTGTAATTCAACCCAGGAAGGGAGACTCTGAAATGGAAACGTTAATCCTCTACCCTCAACCTCCAAGACACCCCCCCAGCCTCCTCTCCTGAACCACAGCCTACGGCATTGTGGCTAGAATTGGCCTCCATTTTTTTGTACGGCTCCAACAACACTACTCATTGGCCTTTCTGCTTCCAGGCTCCCTCTCTGTGTCTCCAGCTCTGTTGATAATGTTAATGGGACAGCAGTCAGGTCATATTGGCATCAGCGCCATCCATAAAGAGGGGTCTCTGTGTTGGAGACCTGGGGGAACTGGGTACCCTTGACTCCAGCACCCCATGCACTGAAAACATAGAGCAGGTCAGCCATTCACTGTGGCTCGATGGCTATCATGAATGGAACATTGTACCTATGAGAGACAAGAGCCTCCTAAATCCCCAGGCCACTCCCACTTTGGAGCGGTGAAGAGCGAGTGGGGGTCAGGCATGAGGAAGGGGGGTATGTTTCAGAGAAATGTTGAATAAAGATAATTTAGAAAATGGGCTGCAGCACAGTGCTGCCTCTGTATCCCCCTGTTCCCTCCACACACTCAAGTCCCCCAAGGCTGCTCTGCTCATGTTTGTTTTGATTTTGCTCCCAGAATCAAGGTGGGGGTGTGTGGGCGGCTACGTTGGATGACTTTAAGATGCATGGCAATAGTTAGGACAGATTGGACCAAAGATAATCTAACTAAAAAACTAGAGGGAGTCATGCTATACTGTAGCTGTAGGCCACGTTGTTTCTCTATCTCGCTGTTTTTATGACACAATAGACAGTTGGAAGAGCTCGAGAATTCCTGTGGTGAAAAGGAAAAATCAGGAGAAGCTGCACAGATGTTCGCTCCAGGCTTGGAGATGTTGAAATTTGCCACCCATGGCTCAGAAGCACACATCTTTCTATGAAGGATAGTGGCAGCAGATGATGAGACCCTATCAGTATCTGACAGTTGAATTAACTCCACTGTCTGCCCCTTTTTTAAGGCCAAATTTAAGCTTTTCTAGAACCTTACTGTTGTGGTTAATTATATATTTAATTACAGTCCACACAGTTATTCCAGTATACAGATTATTGCACTGCTGCATCACGATGAATCAATTGTTAAAGGTATGTAAAAATGTATCACCTATTTTTAGGTAAACTTTGCTTCCTATTTAACAAAAATTTGAAGCAATTCCCAGTACTGTAAAACACAAGACCTATTCAAAACCCGCCATTAAATGTCACGTTTAAGGATTTCCACCAAGCAACCAAAGGACAGTATAGTTTTTCATTTACTGTAAGCAATAGAAAACAATTGATGAGAAGGTCCACACAATCAACTCCTTCATGTCCTGTAAAACCTTCATATTTTTCTTCTCTTGCCACTGTACCTTTATACCTTTTGGATGTGACTGAAGTTACATTTTCTTGGCAGGTGTACACCTCACACCGAAACTCAAAATCGTTATTCTACGGCATGCTACTGACTTGTAAAAACCAAAGTAAGTTAGGGACCAGCTTCAAATGGCTGCATGCTATAAAACAGTTCAGTAGAAATTTGCTTTCGAATTCATGTCCTATTTTTTAGTCCATTTGATACCAGCGTAGTTGGGTCAATTGATTGACTTTCTCTCTGCCTACCATCACAGAAATTCATTGCGGTTTTATTACAACTTGAGCCTGAATTATAGAACCTGATTCTGATTTGTCTTTCTCAATGAGGAGAAACTGAGACACTTAACCTTCCTCACCAGTTTTCTGTTACACAGACCTAATCCCTTACATATTGGAAGGTGACATTTTCCACTTTCACTGCTTTGGAGTCACTTGGCCAATTTGAGAATGATTTCCAACAAAGTCTGTTTGGGTTCAGATACTGTTTATCGCACTGCAAATATTTTATAAGCAAATCTAATACAAGGTTCATTACAGAACTCTCAAGAAAATCCAATCTTCAAAAAGTCACTGTTCTTTTTACTTTCATTCTTGATCCGTCTGGAGAAATCACACCATTGCACAGCTTTAGCTCATAAACATTTTATTATAAAACATACCCTCCCACATGGAAGACACTGCTCTGACGTGTTTACTGCTATGTTCCCACAAGATGAAAGAGGAAAACTTAAATCAGGCCAGGTTTTGTGTGATCACAATCTGGCCTACTTTGTGTTCATGTTGTATCTAATGCGTGTAAGTGGCCGTGGGCTTATTTTACTGCATATACTTGTAAAATATATACACATTCTTCATATTCTAGCTTCATAATTTAACATTTAGCATCATTTATCAAGACTTCATCACAAAACAGAAAAAGATTAGTTTTTACACAATTTCAAGTGGCAAAGACACAAATCGGCAGCTTCAATACAAGTGATCAATAATAACAAATATATTGTTTTTACTTTCCCTTATTTCTATACAGCTTAATGAAACAGAAAGACTGCTTCTTCTAGATATCTTGACTACGGTGTGGACCATGGGAGAAGTAACATTAGCAATGTTTGCTGCTCAGGAACAAAATAAAAGCCTTCAGTGGGGCTGGGTAATAAGATTTGTCTTCATGTTATTTTTTTTTTTTGTTAAAATGTATTTAATGAAATTGGTTATAGAAAAAAAATATTCAGGAACAGGTACTGATGTCAGTGAATTGGTGCCGTGACTGGTTAGGTACCCAGCCCAAGCCTTCAAAGTATGGCAAATTTGTGAACTGAACTCAATTTCTTTGTTATAATTAGTTTCATTTGTGGTTGTATATTTCTTAAGACAGCACTTAGTGGCAATTCTGTGTATTAAAAGCACCCTACATGTAGTACACCTTGTGTTGAGTTAGCAATACTCTCACACTCCTTTAGAAAACACTGTGCACAAAATATCAACAAGCATACATGACGGGTTAAACCAGGTGCTGCTCATGAGAGAGTGCAATATTGTTCCTGTTGTTATCCGTTGATTGTTGTGTTGTTGCTGCACTGCTGCTCCACTGGAGATTCAGTTAGGCTGAGTGTGCCCTTGTGTTTGGTCTGGCAATCGGTAATATCCATACCCATGTTATGGATATTAGATTTAACAATAAAAATTCAATCAATTTTCAACTCAATTTTAAAGAAAGTCCAGACTTTTCATATCCTGAAATCTTAATTATTAATGACAAAATGTTTACATAATTAGCTTATGGTCAAAGCACTTATTTTGCCAGCTTGACAGAAGTTATAGTTTTATTTTTCAAAGCTTTTATAAGGAGTATATTCAAATATTATCATATTCCTGACCTTGAAAACAATGGGACATTTTTAAGACTAAAAGAACCAAATGTACTTGATTTGTTGGATGAGCTCAAATAAACTTCTGGTAGAAGTTTGTTCAGCAACAGTTTTACAAATGTTATTCCCTTTGCAACGCATAAGGACCTCATAAGACCTGGCTAAGCAGTATCAGATCAAGGGCCTCTGACTTGTTTTAAGATGAGTTTATTCCATTAAACAAATTAAAAAACAAATTGTACCAAATCAACCCACAGTAATTCAAACTAACTGAAACAGGCCCTTCTATTGGTTAAACTCCCTTTGTGGAACAGACCTCTATCATGAGCAGAGCTGTGGACAAACTCCAGGTATGATGTTGACCCATTTGTGCCAGCAACAGTGTTTCCTGACTTGTGGCTTCAGTGTGAAAGCAGCAATAAAGTCAGGGGTCTCTTAAAGGCGTTAAAGGGGGCAGGCAGTAGAGGGGAGGAAGGCGGGGTGGGGGGTGTCACAGGAAAAGTTCAATAAAACAATCACACATGGGGGAGGGGCCCCAGACAGAGTGCTGGAGAGGCGCTTCAGTTAATTTCAGTACTTGATCCCACACCCTTGCCTGTCCTTTGGCCGTTCCCACAAATATTTGAAGTGTGGTTGCTGCAACAATGCAGAGGCCCCCGAAATGGAGAGCAGAGCAAACAGAGACTGGATGGGTCCAATGTTTGTCTAAGGTCTTAATAAAGCCACACTCAAAGTACCATTGAAACCAAACAAACAGGAGCTGTGTAAAGGCACTCAACTTGGCAATGCCCTGCAACAAAGTCTGCTGTGGTTCACTTCCTCTCATCATCACCTCCAAGTATATTTGATACTTGACAAAAGTGAGCAGTTTGCTTTAATGCCATCTATGTGACGATTGTATCACAAATCAAAAAAGTAGGCGGTTTTCCTGAGTGAGATGTGCGCGGAGAATAATTACTATGCAAATTGTACGTTTGTGGAGAGAGTACACAAATCACTACTGTGCTCACTGTCGCCCTGCAACTAAAATGAAATGGCAGGGAAGACTGGGGGTGAAAAAATAGCTTCCCTCGTCCAGCAGACCTGGGTTTAAAGTCCTGTGCCAGCAAGCTAGCGCCATGCTGAAGAGTTTTACTGATTCCATACCAACTCCAGCAGGACTCTCCACTCCCCCATAGGAGGGGATTTTTTTTTTGTCACACTGTCATTTTTAAATCCAACAAATGTATCAAGTAGCCACTCTCAGAGCAATATCCATACAAGAGGAAGAAACAGGAAGCTCATGCAGCTGGGCAACCTCTGGGAAGCAGAGGAATGATCAGTCAGCACCTCCTCTCTGTCGTTTTTAGGGTCATAGTCTTCATCCTCATAGAGTTCGTCTGCATCGGGCTGGTCTGAAATAACAATGTGGTCTCCTATGGAGCAAAGTTTGCTCATGTTCTCCTTTACCACTTCACAGAAAGGCCTCTCCACCCCATCACAAACACAGCGGTTCAGCAGCATGCCA
>JAOWBC010000001.1:25024455-25035263 GCA_028566105.1 Hypoplectrus providencianus
CAGGAGCTATGGTATTTTCACATTTTGTTTAATATGTCAAAAGAATGTGCATACACACAGACACACAACCACACACACACACACACACACACACACACACACACACACACACATATAGACTTTTCTTCACTTATTTGGTTAAACTGATCAAATGAACCTTAAGTACAATGCATTTCACACAGTGGACTCAATGCACTCTACATACTTTATTTTTCCCTTAATGCATCATGCCCCATTTTCTCGATATATTTTGTCATCTCGTCTTGACCCTGAGGTCTGCCTGAAGCCTCATACTCCATCTGTTTCACGTGTGTTGGAAAGCTACTGCTTCGTGTCTCTCTCTCTTACAAACCAACACACATACACAAACACACAAGTACACACACTGATGGACTGAGAAACAGCCACAGATACACACAAACGCTTCTCAAAAACATCCTCTGGCATCCATGTTGCAATGGCAGCTATGATAGGATTGTTGGTGTTCCGATGATAGTCCGTCTTCATCTGCTGGAATAACACACACACACACACTTAGATTTCCATATCTCCCCACATGCCCAGCAATGCAAGCAACATGCATTCCTCTCTCCTCGTTACATAACTCCCCTCCCCCACCAGCACAATGAGAAGTCATGACAGAAGTTATGACCCCAAGTCTGTAACACGCTCCTCACTCCTGTTTCTCCTGCAAACACACACGCACTCAAACTCACACACATACATGCAGGCTCTGCTGTCACTGAAACGATGACGTCTCCCAGCACAGAGTCACATGCGCTTGAGTCACAGCAGAGCTCGGCTTGTATTTACATTCAAATAAACATAGTCTTGGTGTGTTTAAACTGTGAGCACCAACTCCCACAGTCTGACCTTAGAAAACCTGCACTCTGGCCCGTCCTTACCCTGGCCAGCCTCCCCCCAAAAATGAGCAAACAAAAGAGGAGAGGAAGGAGAGAGTCTGCCTCGGGAATGAGAGCGATTTTCTGGATTTTTCCTGATCCTTGTGGCAAAGACGTTGCGCCTGCAGCCTCTGCCGTCCTGTCTGCCACACTGACCCAACTCCCGCCAAAATATCCTCACTGGCCATGTGTGTATGTTTGTTTGCCTTTGCGTGCAGCCTCTCTATCTGTCCACTCACTGGAAGGCTTTGAACACTGATGTTTATACAGTCTCAGCGGACACAACCAATGTGAGAGCAGCTGAACCGCCGCAAACACGAGGCCTTGTGGAGTCAGGACAGACCGGAACGGGGGCATTCACATGTGCTATAAATAGGTGTCCGACATTTGTTTCCAATCATGCAAATGGTGCTTTATGGGCTTATTAACGGCAGCATGCAAATTGTGTGTTTGAGCTTGAACTCGTTGTTGTCTCAAGCATGCACATGTTCATAATTTGTCAATGACTGGCACGAACTCATGGAAAAAGGCAGAATGAATGTGATTTCATGCAAACTACCAGATTGTTATTTGTGTTTTTCCCATGCTTCATGTTTGACCAATCCCTACTGTCAACAGTCACTAAATGACAATATTCTGACATATGCTGTAACCCAGAGCGTCCTCTCCTCTGCCGTCAGAAAGACACAGAGTTGACTTCCTCACAGAGCTGCAGCTCAGGACAAAGTCCTCTAAGCTCGCCTCTCCTCATGACCTCGTCTGGTCTCAGCCCTCACACATCACTGCCTCTGAATCCCTGTTATCCTTAGAGGCCTCATATCTGTAAACACCAAATATTAACACACAGACACAGACACACACACTCGCAGTGATTTAGATAGAGGCTGTGTTGTTCCCCATGTGAGGAGGGAGTATGAGTCAGTGTGTGTCTGTGTTCACGTGCGGCGGGATGGATGGAGGTGGGGCTCGTCCTCATCCTGTCACTTCCTCTGTTCCTCTGTCTGCTCAGGTTCTGGGGCCGACTATGCAGATAAACAACAGACTACAGACACAGAGAGGGTTATAGATCAACTGACAAATGTCTTCTTCTTTACCTGACACTGAGCACAAAAAGTCTTTGTTTTTCCAAAAAGGACACCAGGCGTTGAACAGCAGAGCAGGTATCATTTCTATAAGTAGCACAATGATAAGCAACCACAGGGCCGTGTGCAGACCTGGGCTGTGGACAAACCCAAAAGTACATCATATATATGGAATGATCAGAAAAAGAAGTCAAGGACAAGGGTTAGGGTTAGAAAAGATTACTATGGTGCTCACTGTGCTCACACTGGGCTCTGTAATGATTACTCTACAAAACTACAGGTTAAAAAGACTTGGGTTCCTCACCAAGGTTGGAAGACAAATTAAAAAAAGATGATGCCTAACCTAACACTAACCCTCAGGGAAAAAGCATTAAAGAACCTAAGCATTGAGAGACTTTGACCATTTCTGATCATGCCTGCTCCTTCTGGCTGATTTCAATTGTTATTTAATATTATTTGATTAGAAACTGTGCATATGATTTCCTAGGTAGATGAAATGTATATGATTTATAGGTATGTCACAACATTTTATTCAATGAGGAAGCAGCTCAACAAATGCTATGTAAGTAACCTGATGTTGGAAGTTATGTCTGGAACTAGAGAATTTTAAGCTTAACCCTGTTGTTTTACAGTTTAATGATATATATTGATATAGATATTGTGATGCTGGAACAGCTATGGTAAAAGTGCACAGCAGCGATCATGTGTCAACATCATGTTGTGTATTTTAAGGCCACAAAAGAAAACCTGTGTAGAGGTATTTCTCTATTGAAAAACTATAGTTGCACTTTTTTTTAACTGACTTGTCACTACTGTCAGCATTACTAAAATAAAGCCACGTGTGCTACATGTGTGAACAATTACCTTGAAAACGGCCAACTAGCATCAAACCTACTGTCATAATCATGTGTTCTGATGTCATTAACATATAACATATATCACGTATTAAAAAAACCAACAAACAAACATTTGAAAATTGTAGGATATTAGCTGGATTGTGCTTCAAAAGTTTATTTGGAAATTATGCTAGACCTTCCTGAGAATACATAGTAACTCGTTTAGGAACCTTCATGTTGGAGAAATCTGAATTTGAGACCTAAAATGGCATTTGGGGATTTTTCGTTTCTCAGTAAAATTAATTTATCATCCAGAAATCTCAGTACAGATATCCCACAACTTGAACATATAATACTGAAGTTACCATGGAGACAAGTGCTCAAGATAGAGATTTTTGTTATGCTTTATAATATGGGAACAAATCCTATAGTTTAGTGACATTTAATTCATGTATGTTGTGTGATGACTTGATGCAGGATGTTTAATGACATCCCAATTTGCAATTTACCAGCATTTCTCACACAAATATTAAGGTGTTTTTCTGTTTCATCCTTTTTTAAATTTTTATTAAACTGATTGTTATATGCAAATATTTACTGCTCTTACTATACTGACCCTGTGTTATCTAGGATCTCTGGGATTCTGGGAGAATAGGTAGTGTTCTGTTTTAATGGAGGTTGAGCAAATGCATCGGCCCAGAATAAACCATTATGTAACTGGACCCAGCTAATTTGGCTGCATCAAGTTACTGTGAATAAACCTTCCTTGAGCTCAAACTAATCACATGAAGTCATGGAGACTTGATCATTTGTTAATGGTGATGATAAGTACTCTTGTTATGCTATTTTTTATCTAAACCTTCAAAAGTTGGCTGTTGAAAAAGAAAACGAGTCACACTGCACTCCACTCTCGTCTAACATTGGAGACAGGTTTCTCCACAGTCACTGGACCAATGCAGCACAAGGAGTAGTTATGTAAGATCCTATGTATTGGTAAATGTCTCTGTCCAACCTCATGTGCCCTCTACTCAAGCCAAACAACATGAGCTCTGATGAAATCCACTGAAAACGGCTCATATGCTCTACTGAATCAAGCCCTCACCCCAAAGGCAAACTCATCATCTCCATCCCTGCTGGAGCGCTAACTTCCTTCCTCTCCTCCCTCTTCCCCTGCGTCAGGCCCTTGCTCACCAAATTCAATTAACTCTGGCGCAATCAGAGCGTCCCTCCACGCGTCACGGCTGAAGGTGAAGGTAAGGTGAGCACCTAAACTAGGCCGTTGACGTCTGAGGAGTCAGGGCCGAATGCTGGAGCCATCAAAGTTCCGGAGGCTGGACAGGATGTGGGATTTATGTGACAGGCTGCCTGAATACGTTAGCATTCCTGAGCGTCATGGACTCCGTCAAGGCGATGGCCTCCTTGACACGTGACACAGGCGGCTGCACGTAGACCTTTCTTTCCTGGCCAGGAGGGAGCGTCCGTCACGGCCTGTCCCCACTAACCATGCGACCTGTCACAGTCCAACAGCGAACACCTGGCTGACACCTCACAGGAAACACAGCAGTTATATAAAGATCAATATAAGACAGGGATATTAACAATATTGCTTTAAAAAAACAAACAGTAAAAAAGAGAGGGAAAAAAATGCATAATGAGATAGAGCATGTTTAATTTAGCAAATGATTGGAAAATATCCAGAAAACAAAAACATCGTTGTCTGTGAATAAAGTGATGCTTTGCAACACATTACATATAGACTACTATCATTTTAATACAATTTAATAAATAAATTCAGAGCACTAGAAACCAGCTTATCAAAAGTCTTCTAAGGTGTATATGCTGTGTACAAATTCTATTGGATCCAATTTAAACTGGCTGAATTTAGAAAATCAAATCAGGATTGTCCAAATAAATCAAAGCCATACATTAGCACAAATCTGTAATTTAACTACTTTAAATGAACCTTGTTCTTCCCCATCGCCTCACAGACTGCCATGCTGGATGAAGAGGGGGTGTGGCTCTGTAGTCCACTTTAGATGATGTGGCACACTGTGATTGGCTTAAAGACAACCGTGCCTTTGTGTGGAGTTATATGATGATCAACTGAATGGCTTATACTCCAGAACTACCATTAAGTAACATGGTTTACTTATTCACTTATAATGGCATTCAAGCATTGATTCTAGCTGTTGATTTGTTTGTTAGTTCAGGGAATTGCCCATGGTGGTATTGATGAGCTGTTCTTATATCACAGGAGAATGCAGATGGACCAAACTGGTAAATATGAAATACTCCAAACACCATTTCAAGTCAGGATCAGTTTTGAGCATCTGTGTATGCAATTATTTTTCATACTACAGTTTGTTTAATTTCAACTGCACCTATTAATTGCACTATTATACACGTTTATGTACATGTTATATGTCTTTTGTGCTTAACAAAAACAGACAGAAGCCTGTGTGCAACGGAGCTGCAGTGAATGTGATTGACAGCGCCGTTTTCGCGGCCTGTCTTGTCACGTGTTATCTGAGATGATGGATGTTCTCTCTCTTAACGTTTCCGTGGGTCTAAGGCTGTACATTTGACCCATCACCTGTCATCACCCTTCAGGATACACAATAGTGATTCCGCCTGCAGCCAGTCAATGAAAGCTTTCACATTCATGTCTTAGAAAAGCATTATGCAATAAAAGCTACCATTTGGATGATGGATAGACAGACTTAATAAAGGCCTGTTATGTCAGAAAACACTTTGATCCCCGCACTTACCGGCAAAATCTGGGCAGGGAACATACATAATAAACATTTAATAACCTTCAACTGTCTCTCCAGACTGTGAGATGCTCCTGAGCATCACTTCAACCCCTGACCAGGAGGATATGAACTGGTTGAACTGGGCAGCTCTCAGTGAATGATTCACAGCCACAACCTCCAGTAGAATTGCTCAAGGTCAGGGGTATTGCGCATTTGAGTGGCTTTAGTTGGTAACACCGGAATGAATGCAGGTAAAGTATGTCACCCTGACATTTCTTCAAAGAGCACTCTGAAGACCTCTGTGTGCTACTCACATCTCACATCCTGCCCCACGTTTTCACCATAGTGCTCCCTTCTCTTCTCGTCAGTGCAGAGTTAAAATGAACATTCTTGGGAGCCACGTGAGTCATGCACGACGTTGCTGCCCACGTCTGTGTGTGGGGGCTGATGAGTAATCCAGCTTGGACTGAGGCAGGAGGCGAGTCTTTAAAGCCAAGTCTCGGCGGTGTGAGGACATATTGAAGCACAGACCAGACTAAACACACCTAATGCAACTTGAATGCCAGTGAAGGCAGAGATGATTGACTTAGTCACCTTGTTGAAAAAATATCGACTGTGTAATGAATATTTGACTCAGGGGTTCAATGTCTCAGTTAAATGCTATAACAGTAGTTTATTAATACAGCCAGCTGAGCAGGATATAGCTCCTGACTCTTAAGCATCACCGTTGTGGCTGGAATAATCCGCAGCAGAGCGGCTGCAAGAACACGAAAGCAGTGATGTAAAAGTGGCCTCAGGCTGCAGGAACAACAAAGGTTGCATGTAATTCTTACGTAAAGTGTTTCAGTGGACTGAGGTCACTTCTATCAGCTGAATCAGGTCAGGTGGCAGCCAATGCAAACCACTCAATCAATAAACCAATCTGTTGACACAGAACAGATCAAGGACGGATCATTTTTCATAGTTTACATTTGACACTTGTGAGTAAAAACAGACAGGAGAGCTTAAACAAATGGTTCATGGATCGTCAGCATATTGTGAGAAAATTCAACAGCAATTATATTGATTCAAGATAACAAAATATCACTTCATTCTGGTAAATTGTCAAGGGTTAGTTTAGAAAATTTTATAAACTCAGAGATTCATCAAATAATTTGCAGTTTAGTCATGATGAAGAAATCATTACAGGCCCTAACAAAGATATAAAAAGGTAAAGAAATGGTTGTAAATGGAAATGGTTGAGTAGTCCCTTTGGTAAAAAAAAAAATAATAATAATAAAAAAAAAAATTAAATGCATTGCAATAGACTGAGTAGTCATAAATATGAAAGAGTCTTTATTGCCATTAAAATATGCCTTTTTTTTCTTTTTGGAGTTAGGGTAAATGACAATTAATGTGTTTCACAACTGTGCTGTGAGTAACCCTGACAAACAAAAGATAGACAGCAATACAAGGCAATATAAACATGCATTATTAAGATTTTTAAATTAGTAAATCAAAAGTAAACAAAACAGAAGACACTTGAAGGAAATGCTTACTGAGGTAATAAATGAATGAGAAGTCATAGATGTCCATGCAGTCAGACTCCTTTTGCCGCTGGAGTCGCCCCCTGCTGGCTTTTAGAGAAAAAACACATTTACAGCACTTGCACATTGCACATGCACTTTTCAGACTTCAGACTACTTCCACTTGTTTCACACAGTTGATGATTCAAGCCAGTTTAGCACTGTGCCAGAAAGTCCATCTGTCTCATAATAAGTTGTGCCCAAAATATTCTTTGAAGAATGAAGTAAATTGTTGGCATTTCTCTTTATGAAGTTATATCCAACTATGCAGCTCTCTGTGGTGTTTTTTTCTTGACCTTGAATCAATAACATACTAGAACTAAAGAAAGGACATGTGTGCAAAAGAACGCATATATGAGCCCCCTCATGTGAGCACAGAGACCTCAAAGAGCATCATCAGCCACCTTAACCGTAGAAATGTTCAGACCCTGGGAAGTGATTAAGAGCAGGCATGTCCCTCATTGTGTGTTGGTGTCATCACATGCTGAGTCAGTCCTGCTATCCACACAGAGCTCTTTAGTGCTGCTGTCCTGGGGGTCATCAACCCGAAGGTTAAAATCACCACCAATAACTACATGGCCAAAGTCACTGCAGACGACAGGCAGAAGGTCAGCAGAAAAGTTAGCACTATATTTAGGCGTGCTGTAGATGTTTAAGCTCATCATGAGGAGTTCAACATATTCAAAGGAAGCAAATTTCCCATAAGACATCTGCTTGCGCCGAATAGAATTATTAAACAAAATGGCAACTCCACCTCCTTCCTTATGCTCCCTAGCTTGGCTCATGAAACAGTTGGGAGGGGTTGACTCAGTGCTGCTGCTCTGCCAGGTTACAGTTAGAAGCATGTAGTAAAAATGAAATCGGGGTTGTGATGTTTTTGTCTTTGCTGCGCAGAGGCGGCTGACCGTCACTGTGCATTATTTGTGCTGGCTGTTACAGACTGAAACAAAAATGGCCCATCAGAGCTGCTGGGCAGAGGCCATCTGACCTGAAAACACGCCTATGTGATGTCCTCCAGATCAGAATGAAATGACAATGTTCTGTTGATCCTTTTCCGGTCACTGTTTTTGTTGAGCCTTGTGTTGAGTCCTAAGTGTGTGCTTATAATAATACATTCTTCAGTTTGCCCAGACAAGTAAACACTTCAACAAAACCTCTGAAAGAACTGAGGTTGAACATGAGTCAGCCGCTCACACTGGCACATTAACAGCAGTGTTGCTTAATGTGCTTTGCCGTTAATGAACAAATGAAAACCAATCCTGCAGCCCTTCCGGGTGCTCTCTGCAAACATCATTGCTCCTTCATGTAGATTTGATTATGCAAAAAATAGTCTTCTAAGTTCCTGTTGTTACTGTTTGTTGCATTGCCACTGTAGGCAGCAGTAGATAACTGGATCCAAAGTCTTCATTTATTTTCCTCCAAATTAGTTGGTTGTCATAGGAAACCTTTTGAAAGGTTCTTGTTTGAGACAAATAGAAAAAGGTAACAAAAAAAAAAATCAACGCAGAGAGCCGGCAAGATGGGTTTAATGGTACTCTACAGTTTTTCAGGCCTGTTCTGTCAGAAAATAGGATGTGAATAGACGACTTTCAAAAATAATTACAGTTGAGAGTGGCCATAATCATGCAATTATACAACATCTAGCAGACAGACAAAGGCAGTGGTAGTATCCTGCTGTGATGATAAACAACATGATTTTAAATAGCTGCTTTTTAATGATCACATTATCACAGCTTCCCGACAAAGCAACCCCTAATAAAGAGACACACACAAATCCACACAGGAATATTTGAGGCATCAAACCACTGAAGCAAAGTAAAGGCAAAGTGAAAGGGTCAAGCAGCGCCCTGAGTGTACTTCCTGTCAGACCTACAGAACCATATGAACACAAGCTCTCATGCGCCCCTCAGAACGGTCCTGCAGTTCGCAGTCTGCTCGGTGATCATGGAGAACATGTGTGCTCACTAACAGCTTGCTCTGCCGCGGCCATGTGATTATACATGTCTCTTCACATGTGAGTTGCCACGATGCATCAACTTAATTAATGTGAATGTGCTCGGAGCAGCCCGGAGTCATTCCTGCCCACGGTAGAGGCTGTTACATCACACACACACACACACAGGAACACACACAGAGCTATTTGGAGGCATTTTCCTGCCTATATAAGTGGAAGAATGTTCTCTTTGTTATATCCAAAACAAATCCCTTATCCCTCATCCATTTGTTGTAGTTGGTGAGACATTCCTGCCTTTTTTCCCCCTTTTATTTTCTGCTTCAGAGCAGCTTCAGTGGGGTAGTCTGTGCTGTGGAGCTGCAGCTGCTGACTTCTGGCTGCATTCATTAGCTCCTGTGTTCCTAGGAGGGTCTGGCTAACAACTCTGTGCAGGCATTTAGCCCTCATCTGTGTCCCTCCTCCTCCTCCTCCTCCTGTCCTCCGTGCCAGGCTGCAGGAGGACGGATCAGACGGTGTGTGTGGTCCGCCCCCATGGGTGTTCGGGGCACTGGGTGGGCATAGGGAGGGGGTTCTGGGTGTATAAAGATCCAGCAGCCCCTTCTTTAAAATATTCTTTTTCAAAAATGTTGTGATCAAAATTAAAGTTAAATAACTGTGGTGCCAAAGTTAAAACATTCAGTTTCTAAAAAAGAATGTTTTCCATTATCATGCAAGTTCTTGAAATAATCCAGTCCAGAAAAAGGTTGTTGGAGAAGTGAGTTGATGTCCCCTCTGACCCCAAGGCAGTCCTTAATTCAAACACCCCCCCAAAAAACTCCCCCAAAATGTAGCTGTGAATGTACAGTTGTGACAAGCCTTTGACTGCACGGTTTTATTTGCAGTCTCCAAGGCAATTTGTGAACCTTAACATTACTCACGGTTGGCTGCGGTTCCTCATGTGTCACAACAGTTTATGGTCTGTCCTCTGTGGATGCTCGCTAAGTCGCCAAAACAAAAGCCTGGGTCATTTGTGAGGGTGGAAATCCCGTGACTGAACATTAATTTTCTTTCCTGTGACAGAAAATGTTCAGACGTATTCTCCTCAGTTTATCATCGCATCTCTACAACTGTCACACCATGCATGTCAGTATTGTAACTCCGGGGCGACAGGGAGGACTTGTATGTTGGATATTATTGGGTGTTAATTCCTTCTACTTACAAACACAAACAACACTGCTTGTAATAATTCGTTTTAGTGGGTTCTGGATGCTCTGGTGTTGGGAGTGTAAAGTTTAGCACTCCTGCTATAAAAAGCGCACAGGGACACTGCTGCTCGTCTATAAACAGCGATAACAAACACCTACTTCTGAATGACAGCAAGCATGACGAGTCTTCAGTGTCAGACTGTTGCTGTGACTCATACAGCGAGGATTCATCAACCTCACATCATCCGCCAGGCCGAGGCCTGTCAGGAGAGAAGCTGCTTTCAAGCTGAGCCAACAAACTTAACACACCAGCGTCTCCAAATGGCTGAAAATTATTTTAACTTCAGAACCCAGAATTCCTGCAAAGTGACGTCAGTTAACAGCAGGAGAGACACATCCCTTTTTAACCCAGAGGATACATAACCAAAACTGGCAAAGGAATTTTGTTAAGTTCACAGGTGAAGAAATGTTAGCTATATTATTGAGTGTGATTTATAGTCGAACATGAATGTATTTCTCCTCAAAGTGTTAT
>JAOWBC010000001.1:25042301-25052730 GCA_028566105.1 Hypoplectrus providencianus
ATACGCTGCCTCTGATTGGCTTACAATAATACTCTCACCTCAACCAATCCCACTCCTCACCTAACCAACCCACCACAGTTCAGTGGTTGGGATGTCCAATCTCCAAATCTATTCATGATGTCAGTGTGATGTAATAAGATCACCGCCATCTTGGTTTGGAGAAAACAGATGTGCAGTCTCTGGTCTGTGCCATAGAAAATATTGACTGAGTTTGTTTTCATATTTTAGGATTCATTTCACAACCTTGACTTTCATCAAAGTTAAGAAAATTAAGATCAACATGCCATTTGAAAGTTTTGAAGCCCTTTCTATAAAAATTAAGGCGATACATAAGAGAAAAAAAGTGGCAATAAACAATGCCTGTACACCTCAGATTTATGGCCCTATTATCAGTGCAAGCAGTCACACAGCAGCTGGCATTTTGATGATGTAAATTCTCTCAACTTGCTGCTTTCTGGTCAAGCTCTAACAAGCTCTTTATGTTTACCTAATGTGCATCATTCAGGTGAAAAATAATAATACTTTATCTACAGTATAATTAATGTTAAGCTAATCAAATGTCTCCCTGTCTGTTAGTGTTAGTTGAGTATATGTTTGGCATGTGAACATCAGAGCCTTGATGGGATCCATCAAAAAGTGAGCTAGATAACAGTAAGGTGCTAACTTCAGTAGGCGAAAGGGCACTTGAAAATGGCCAGAGTCAAAAGTATCACAGAGATGTTGGCTGTTGTGTCTGAGGGGGAACAGAAGAGGCTGCCACAGTAGGGTACTAAAGTTTTCTCTTCAAATCAGAGTGAACCTTATTACATTTCCACAACGTGACAAATTAATGGAGGGTAGGAAATGTTTCCTGTTGATTTTCTTTTTCAAACGGACTTATTTTGCATCCAGAAATGTTGCCCCCTGTTAACAGAATGTGGATTTACTTAAAACTACATTGTAACCAATGTAGTTTGACATCCAGGTACTTATAGCGTTGTGTATATGACACCCTATGTACAGTATTGGGACAGACATTTTCTTTGGAACACTAAATGATACTGTTGTAGCAAATTGAGTAATTCCCCCCAAAATAGAATTTAATCCCAGACTGAAGCTGTTTGTTGCTCCTTTTTCAGCTCCCTCGGGAACTCAGTGTCATGCCTTGCGGTGGTGACTTTTTGCAGCCAGGCGACATCTAAAAATGTTCCCCCAATAGGCTAATAAGCTGTACTTTTTGCCAGTGAGCCAAGGAGACAAACCAAGTCGGGGGAGGGGAGGGTGGTCTCTGCAGCAGGCCCGTCTCATGCAGCCGTAGCAGGATGGTAAATTGGAGCTGGCGTGATAGGTCCTGACAGCAGCACAGTCTTGGCCATGAGCACAAACTGCCTTGCTTACGTAACCAGCCCATTGTTGCCGCCCTGTCACTGTCATTAAAATTCATGAGAATCACATGAAATCATGCCTCAAACACTTGTTTGCTGCAGCAGCAGGAGATGCAAGGTTTGATCAAAGTCAAGTGGATAAGAATTGAACAAGTAAAATTGGAAACAGGAGAAAAATAAAAAATCAAGGAAATATGAAGATTTGTGGTCCCATCCTATCTTGTAAGCTACACAGGGCAAAGAGCAAAGACGCCACAGTTGAACTCACCGTTGTGTTGACTGCTCGATCGGCTCAGCTGACAGAACACCAACACTCCTTCACACCTACAAGGCTCTGCTGACATTTTACCACCTGTTAATGGCACTTCTGACATCAAAAGATGAGCGCGGGAGGATTTATTTATAGCTGTACATCTGTGAAGAGATTGGGCTTTGAGACATCATCTTCTTTAGAGCCTCATTTCACAGTCACTTTGTCTCATGATGCTCCTCGCAGGTTGCTCATGCTGTGCTGTAAATCAGAGAACTATTGTCTCTTTCATGTTGTTGGATTTGATTCAAGGGGACAGGGATGCTAGAAACTAGTAAGCGTTTAACATATAAAACAACACCTGTTGAGAAAAAGGTGAGAGCATATTTCCCATCCCGTAAACCATTTCACCTCATTGAAAAATGATGCTGAAAAACAGACGCATCTATTTAAAATGTGACATTTCTTCATCTTCAGTCTCTTTTTCTAAAGTAGCTCTTTTGTTGAAACCTTTTTGAGCCTAACAACTCTCTAAACCCAAAAAGAAGGAAAAACATTTAATGTGTGTGTCCAAAGTTATGACTGGTGCTGTCTATACATTTGTATACATTTTGTTACAGAGGGCCGCAACCATGTTTGAGAAGTATCCTTGTGGTCTCCACCCATCTGGATGAGTCAGGAAACTCCAACAGGAGTGAATGCGTGGCTGTTGAGTAACCTGGCTCTGTGACAGGTGATGTGGTGGAGTGGAGGAATCGATTGATGGCTGAATGGGCCACTGGGCAAAGGGCCAGTAACCACTGCAGCCTTTACCTGCCAAATTTTACTTGATGCAAACAGAAAGACAAAAGATAGATACAAAAAGCCTTTGGAGATTCACAACAACCAAAACAAAGACTAGATACAAAATCACCAAAAAAGGCATAACGTAAATACACAGAGACAACAACAAAAGACCACCACAAGGCCATGCTCCTTTGTAGGAACATGTCTGTGCCCTGGGGCCCCATGTCTCATAATCCAGCCATGTGGGGCAGAAAACAAATACGCACCAGAGTAGTGCTCTGTCAACTTGTCTGAGCAAAATAAAAAAGAATGACTGTAATTATGGCCAAATATTCAATGTACTACCATTAAATAGTCCCACTTTTGACTCCAGGGGGTGTAATCTAAAATTCCAATGTTGAACCCAAATCATCCACATCTGATCCTTCACACACCACGGTCCTCTCACACAAATACATCCACACTGATATAATAATGCAGGTGTTTCCACATTGTTCAGATGGAATGATTTATTCATAATCATGATAGCATAATAAAACAATGAACATTGAAAGCACTGACAGTTGAACCCAAGGCCTCTCACACACAGCATGCACCACCCCGACCCCAGCGTTCACAGAGACACTGAACATTCCTAACGCCAGCAGGCACCTGGCTTCTGAAAGTCCTCCTTTTTATTCTCTGCCCCAGTCAGTTTTTCCTTGTTCTTTTTTTTTTTTTTTTTTAATCCTTTAAATATATTTTGATATAAAAACAAGCCCACGTATGATGAATCGACCATGTTTGTGAACTGCCTCTCCCCCCCGTCTCCTGTTATTGTCCTGCCACCCACCCACAACTCCTCCGGACTGTACTGGTTGGAGGACAAACATGATACTGGCCCCCAATCCTCTCTCTTCCTGTTCACTCTCTTCATGGACACGTGGGAAAAAAAATCCCAATCTGATGATGTGATGGTGGAGGTGGAGGAGACGGCACTAAAAAAATGGTTTGATAACCTCCCTGAAAAAAAAAGGAAACAATAAAAAAGATTTCTTAAAAAAAATAATAATTAAAAAAATCATACAGTCCAGTTGAAAGACGTGCTGGAGGGAAGTCTGGAGCTCTGTAGACTGGAGGCACTTTAGCACAGAGCGAAGGCCCCACACCTGACACCACGCCGAGGGAAGGGATGGAGGGAGGGAAGGATGGAATGACAGAGAGCTGGGCTGAATTCATGCAGAGCCACACGGTGGTACAGAGATCCAGGAATGATGGAGAGGGAGGGGAAAGAAGAAAGAGCACCTGACAAACGTGGAGGAAAAGGCCAGCCTCCCCTCTAGTTAATGCCATGTTCGGGAGAGGAGGAGGGGAGGAAAAAAATAAGACAGGAAGGGGATCTTCCAGGTAGAGGAAGAAGTGAAAACTTGGACCAAGAGAGAGAGAGACAGAGCGAGAGAGAGCAGCGGCAGGTACAGAAGGAGGAAAGAGCAGTGGCCCATCGAGAGAAGAGGAAACTGTCTGGCAAAAGCTTTACAACACAAACAGGAAACAGTCCTTGTATGGAAGCAAGAGGGCGGCTGGTGGACGCCTAAGGTCGGGGGAGGGGGAGCAGTATGGCAGTCCCACAGGTCAACAGGCTGGGCAGGCAGGAGGGAGGTGCTCTGGTCCCTCTTCTTCTCCTCCTCTTCCTCCTCCCACCTACAGCTGTGCTGGGCTGTGTCTCGCACCCCCTCCTCTCCCCCCTTCACCCCCCTAGGCCTCCTCTTCACAGGTAGAGCTCCTTGGCTCTGATATGCTGCAGCTTCTCCCTCAGCATGCGGAAGGAGGGCCGCACAACGGAGTCCAGGGTCCAGCACTGCTTCATCAGGTCGTACACCACGGGCGGGCAGCCGTCGGGGGCGTCCATCTTGTATCCTTTCTCTACCCGGGGCACCACCTCTTTCAACGGCTGAGACACAGAGACAGGGCCATGTTGACTGATTTTGAGCTGATGTGGCTCAGCATCGCAGGCAAAGGTTATTCTTCTAAACAACTAAATGTGTAAATGTAACAAAGTGGTGAAGCATGGAGAAATAATTAAATTCATGGTACAGAACACATTGTGGCACATTTTCATCACTCGCTCCAGCAGTCTAATGGCACAAATCTAATTATTTTTTAGGTCAGCACTGAAGGTACAAGACATTTCACTAATCCTGTAGAAAAACAAGTAAGAAAAATAAAGGCTGGTCACAGCAATGAAGCCTGCCACCTGCTGGTATACCTCAGAAGTCTGGTGTTCAGGTACTCACAATTCTAGGGTAAGGCACACGCCCGAAGGAGTAGATCTCCCAAAGTAGGATCCCATAACTCCAGACGTCTGACTTGGTGGAAAACCTCTGTTGGACAAGAAAGTGGAGTCCAAATTCACACATCTATTTTCAAAGAGCAGCTTTGTTTCTTCTGTGCTTCCTCAAAATGAATGAATGATGAATGAAAAGATTAATGATTTAAACTCAAATAAAGAAACTTGAATAGAACGACAATAAAAAGAAAAGTTGACATCAAATGTGTTCAGGAGTTTGACTGCTAAAGCTCAAAAGAGATCTGAAGATGATGGCTGCCTCTTGCTGCTGCGATTAAACAAACTCCTGACTGGGATTAGAATCCACCTGAGCCAGTAAACAAAAAAAGGTGCCATGAGAAAAACATCAGATAAAAGATGCCTGAGCTTTTTCTGTAAAAACACTGAGCCTCAAGCAAAACCACCTGTATTTCCACAACAGATGACAAATGAGCAATTTAACAGAATTGTTATTCTTAGGTGTGGAGTCTGTGACACACTTTTCTAAATCAACTGCAAATGATCTGCTTCCTGCCTGCTCACTGTCAGCTCTGTGTGTATGCAGAAAAGCAAATCTAGTGTTCACAGGCAGCCCTGACTCTGTTAAAGGGAAACAGAAAAAGTTGCATGGATGTTCCACACAACAATATTCCTGCCATGCTCATGCACAGGGCAGAGGAAGCATGAAGGTGTGAGAGGGACAGACGATCTAAAGCCCTTTTCATATTGCATTACTGCAAGCACATGACAACAAATGCCAAGAAAGCAGCAGCACTTTAGCCCAGGTCTGCTCCCAGTCCCCCTCATCGTCTCTCACCTTCTCTCTAAGAGCTTCAGGGGAGGTCCATTTGACGGGCAGCTTGGCCGTGTCCTGTATGGAGGAAGCCTCCTTGGTGAGGCCGAAGTCGCTGACCTTGGCGATGTTGTCGTCGGACACCAGCACGTTACGAGCTGCCAGGTCTCTGTGGACGAAGTTGTTGGCCTCCAGGTACTCCATGGCTTCACACACATCCCTATGTGATCCAGCGTGACAGGAGAGATGATGAGTGAAGACTGCATGACTGGGATAATAACAACCCACAGGTGTGGGTCTACTCCTTAATCTATGCGGACATATTTGTGGCTGTGGTTACGACTTGCCACATCAAATGACAACTGCAGTGCACATCTAACTAATGCAAGAAGATGGGGAGTGTGCAAGATAACTGAAAGGGTAAATATGAATATTCCTCGATACCCTCCTTTATATTCATACCAAATTCATGTCTTGTGCTGTATTTGACTGAATGTAGGTCACAAAGGATTTGCAAATCATGCATTCTGTTTTTCTTACATTTTCCAAGCCTCCCATCTTATTCTGGAATTGAGGCTGTAGATTATAATCCCTTAAACATCTCTTACATGTTCATTAAAGGTTAACATGATTTGATCTGGAGAGGAATCATGAATCCTTCCTTGTGGATGCATGCTTATTTATATTGATCTGATTGTTTACACTTGTTTTAACCTGTTCTGGGTTACAGCATCAGCTAAATGACTGGTGAATTAAGAATAAGTGAAAAGACTCTAAAGCACTTGACTTGCAGATAAAGCACCTATTTATCAAAGCAAACATTCTTCCTGATGGTTGCTTGTGTAAACAAAGGCTCCTTTCATGTTCCCAGTCGAGAGCGTGACACTGCTCTTTTGAAACTCAATTCAAATCCCGACAGCTAAAAGAGTTAGGCTCTAGACCCTAAGCTGTGCTGATTTAACATTTGTCTTTTCTAATAGATTTAATAACTACTTGAACAGTGATAAAGAGGACTCACAGTGAGAACTTGAGTAAGCAGTCTCCTCCGAGCACGGTCCGTCCCCGGGAGCGCAGGTAGTCCACTAGGCTGCCCTGTGGCACAGTTTAGAGGAGGACAGTTTTAGCATGGATGGTTCGGGTAACTCTGACCCCAAAAGTGTTGATGTATTCTCAACGGAGATATACTGGGCCATGTTGTGTCAAAAATAAACTTTCAGAGCTAGTCATACAAATAAAAACTTTAAAGTGGCTTAAAACAGGACAAAGCCACATTCAAATAGCATATTTTTCATTATTTATAATATTAATCATTTTTATGTGGTTTTTGGTTTAAGTTGAAGTTATTTCTCTGCGAAATTCAAATATTACATTGAAAAGAAATATTTTCACGTCTTTGTTGCATCTTGGCTGAGAGTTGCATATCAGTGTTCTGTACAGTAAATGTGAGGCCTTGGTGAGCTTAGCTAGCATAGCGACTGATTTTGTTTTCAGAACTTGATGCACATACACAGGTTTATTCCCATACCCAAAGCTGGCCATGAAAAGATGTAAACACAGCGTCAAACACATGAGTAAATTTATACTTTTCCCTCTCTGCCACTTACTAGACCTGTCCATTGGAATACAGCAAGAAAAGTGCAATTTCGCCCACAACGTGCCTTATTGGCAACTGCTGTCATTATACACATCTGTGGCTATTTATAATGTCTGTTCCACTAATCCATTACAATTCTGTGAACCTTCATTCAGTTCATTCTCGATCATGATTATATTTCAATGTCAGACTGATGAACAATTCATTCATAGTGCTCGTGCTAAAATAGAATTCCTGCAATCGCTCAGACACAATTTAATATAAGCTCTATTAACATGCCTTTGAATGTTTAGAGAATGTAGTGTAGCCTGCAAAATTGAAGATCTTTTTTTCTTTCTGTTTTTTTTTTTTAAAAGATGTTGTCTCTAAACTTGCATTCAGTTTCCTTTTAATTAAATCACCCACAACTATCTCTGCTCAAATAGTGGTACGCCTGGTCTGAAGAATGCCTGAGATGTCTGATATTCTCACCACACACTCTTCCTTTATAAATATCAGTTTATGTGTGCAAAATAGGTGTAAACATGTTTTTTTGTACCTTTGAATCATTGTTACATCTGGAACAATAACTTAACAGCTCCCAGTCAGCAAAAAAGTCCAGTGAAAAATCCAATGCAAAACAGATTTGGTTTTGAGATCTATTCAACATTTAAAATATGACCAGATCTCCAAGACTGCTTCGCTGTGATTTTAGAACAACTAATGCATGCAAAAAAAACATCTGACCAACCTTAGCCATGTACTCTGTGACGATGTAGAGACTGCCCCTCTCCTCCACAATTACCCCTAACAACTGCACCAGGTTGTTGTGCCTCAGTTGCCTGTATGAAACAAAAGCAGAACAATGTGATGACCTGACACAAAAAAAACAAAAAACTCTTTATGTGAAAAAATAATGATCTTTGTGTAAGCAGACATTTTGCAATCAGAGTGAAGGACAGCAACAGTTGAAGATCTTACGTCATGACAGAGGCCTCTGCGATGAAAGCCTGCGCTGTGGCGTCATTTTTGATGCATTTGACAGCCACCTTGGTCCCTCTGTAGTCTCCTACCTTAACATCTGAAAAAAGACACAGACAGGATGAAGTTTTCGTACAACATGAAGAGTGATAATGGCTCTGATGAACAAAACTCAATGATGCCCTGGTGAAATCAATCCCTTACCTCCAAACTCCCCTTTACCAATGGTCTGCAGGAGTTTCAGCTCCTTTCTGTTCAAGGCCCAGCCGCCTGTCAAGAGACACATAACACTTAGACTTCACAGTCAACAACACCTCTGCATGTCTAATACAATTACTGGGGAAAAAAATGCATTATAAAAAGGCAATACCCCAGATATTAACTGTTATTGTCAAAGCACATCTATACGATTTTGCAAGTAAAACACTAAATAGGAAGTAGAGAAGGTAATATTCATGAGTGAGTTTCAAATAAATCTTCTCGCCAGACTACCAAGTTGATTCATCTGTCAGATGAGAAGAAATGTGTTGAGTGATATGAACATTTAGCTCAGGTCTCTGGTAACAGAGTCAGCCGGGTCAGAGGGGTACATGAAGAAGAATGAAAAGAGACAGAGGTGGAGGAAGACTCAGATTGACCTTGGGTAGCTGGTGACGCCCAGCAGTTGTCCCCAGACACACAAAGATTAATTACCCTCTGTTGATTAATGCTATCAGGACAAGGATGTCAGAGGATTCTTGTAGGAGAAGCAGGCTTTGTCTGTCTGCTGTGCACATGTGGTTGTAGCTGTACAGTTAACATGATGGTATATTAATACAATAATGTCCCTGTGTGCCATGGTGCCAGTGTCCCTGTAGGGTGGTGTTATGAGCTCAGTGTGTCCTTACTCCTGGAGAACTCGTCTTGTGCTGCCACTGTGCCCTCCATCAGCTTGGGTTTAATCAGCCGGGTGCAAAGGCCATCGGCATCTTTGGTGTAGTGCTGCACACAGAGTTAGAAAGAATTTAATACATGTTTAATGCGTAAACACAAATGTCAGTGTGGTTATGCTAGAAACTGCAATAAAAATCCAGGTTGGATTTATTTTCTGATTTGTAAACATCTGATGTTCAAAAGGCAACATTGTATACCGCACTAGTTATTTACAGTCTATAGCTGAATGATCAAACTGATCAAAGATAAAACTTGAATGGTGAATCCGTGTATGAGCTTTTGATATGCAAAATGGAAGTCAAGGTGATTTTTTCAGCAAGGCTCTACAGAACAACATGAAGGAAGAAATGAAAGAAGATTCCAGTAAGAGTTGATGCGTGGGGGCTCTGTCGATTTAAATATGTACAGCAGTATCAGCAGAGTTTGCCTTCACCAAAGACAAAAAGCATGAGAGAACTTTTATCAACACGCATCAATGTGAAAAGGAGAGGAGGTTGGTGGAGGTCTTGAGGGAATTCCTTCCTCATTTCCATATAAAACATGGAACAAAACAGGAGGAGATGAGTGGAATGGATATGCAGTGGGCATATGAGTGAGTTGTTTGACTGAAGTTGAGGAGCGGTTTCTACAGAAATTATATTTCACCACTGGAGTGTAGGATGTCCAAAAAAAGGTTTAAGTACAAAGTATTTGAAAATTGTGCTCCTCAAATCAAGGAGAACCATTAGAGTTTCAACAATTATGTTTTAATTGAAACATTTTTATTACTACGGGTAAAAAAGCAAGCATACAACATAATTCAGATGAATAGATTCAGCTATATAGCTGGGCTGAAATGCATCTAGTCAATGCGACCTTATTACACAATTTCTTTAAATTTTTCTTTAATTTGACACTTATCTCATTGGATGAGGACATTCAGCTAATCATAGGAAAAGTGATTTAACTGTACTCAACCATGAATAGAATATATGCAATTAACCGAAGCCCACAGCATCTGTACTGCAATCATACATCAATTGAAATGACAGGATCGGTCTTTTGAAATGAATGCACATCTGCTAAAGATCACAGTGTGAATAAGGCATCTGAAGAACGTTCTGGAGTCGCTCCCCTGCTGCAAGCTGTGAAGGTTATTGTGGGAACAGGCAGCAGAGGAGGAATGTGTGGGTGTGAGAGAGGTCAATGCATCTGATCCTTCACCCCCCAGAAACACAGCAAACCAAATAACCTGTCAATATCCACTCATCAACTGGAATCAGGTTGCTCTTTTGAAGGCAGATATGCCATTTTAATGATATTTAAATATGTGAAACAGAGAAGCACTGCTTCCTAACAAATATCAAACCTCTGTGTCACCACTAACCTGATAAAGCAAAAACCAAGCAGTGAACAATTTTGAGGCACGATTAGCTTTTTTTAAAAATGATTATTTATTCTTAAC
>JAOWBC010000001.1:25081163-25101970 GCA_028566105.1 Hypoplectrus providencianus
TACATATCTATATATATATACATACATATATATATATATCTATATATATATACACACACACACACACAATCACACACACTCTCATTGCTCAACATTTCAAGCAGTGATTGAAAGGGCGTTTAATAACTGATTGACGAAAATGCTTGTTTCCTAGAATTTCTGTGTATGACAAGACCTAAAGAATTATCCATCTGCTTATCTCTAAATCCATCGTTCTGAATCTATTTAAGCATCCATCTACTCAGCTACCTGCCTCTCAGTCATGGGGCTCATCAGCTGGTGTAGAAACATGCCCAGATGTAGGCCACGGTCAACAAAACATCTCTGCACTGCACAGGTTTAATCTCTCTACTGAAAACATCAGGAAACACTGTGTGCTTTTATTAAAAAAGATAGCCCAAGGGGAATTCTACACAAAGAAAAGATCAAGTAAAATATTCCTTTAATAGAAAAGCCTGTTTTAGAGAGGACCTAATTCAGGTCACTTAACTTCTCAGCACTCTGTGACATCATTAAAGCAAAAGTATTTGTGTATATCTTTGAAGTGCATTGGAAGACTCAATTTCATAAAAACTACTTGGGAGTGCATCGAACTGCAGATAAAAGAGGAAGCACTGAAGCCTTCCTGCTGAGATTGGATTCATTGTCATTATCATCATAATCATCATCAGTGATTCACACTCTATTCTTTTTAGGACATTCATGGCGATGGCAGCAGAGTTTAAAATGTCTACAAATGGAGAAAAACCATCAACTTTCTATCCACTAAACTACTTCCTGAATATCTTCATACTGGCTTTAACATGAAGAACTTCATTGAACCAGGACGGACCAGGTAGGGAGGGGGAAGCCTTGTATATAAATAACATGTTGGCATAGGTCTTTTATATGGTCAACTTCCTGCTTGACCACAAAACTTGTACCTAAAGTCCAGAGATCAGTTTATATACTTTGGGGGGAATTGAAATGAGTAAAAGACGACAGATAAAATGAGAAGATGTTCAGTTTTAGGATACTCTAGGGAAAAAGACACCTGACATTTTTAAGTAGTTCACTGCAATAAAAAATCTTTTCACCTAATTTCTGCTGATTTGCAACTTTTCTGCCACAGGCCTCAAACAACTACTAAAAAGAAGGAGCTGCCTCTGTATTAGCCCCATGGCACAACCAGCAAACCAATCCCAACCAAGTGACAAATCAGCTCAACTGATATATTAGTATATGTCATCATAAAGCCAAAATGTTGATTTGTGATTGGTGATTCAGTTTATGCCTTTGCTATAGGTTAGTATATAAGTTTTTAAATGTGCATTTTGAACAAAAAAGCAAAAAGACTTTAGTCAGTCAAAACCCAACACATAAAACAAAACTTTGCTTTAAAAGCAGGTGCCATAAAACAAAAAGGTAACCAGCCTGGGACAATGATGAAGGTGGACATTAGGCTAGAGAAAAGTACAGAAAAATTAGGCATGCAAAGCCCATTTTTTTCCATGCCCAAACCAAAGTTTTTGTCTGCAATTTGCAACATCCATGCATCCATATATGTATGTATGTATGTATTTATTTATTTATGTATTGTTTTTGTATTTTTAGCATTACTATTTCTCACAACAAAATTACTAAGGCTACTGTTTGGACCATCAATTGTGTACTATATTTCTTAAAACATGAGTTGATATGAGGATCTATCAAAGGAAATGAGAATTAGTGATTAATAGTTAGCAGAGGTTTTACTTCACAGTAAATAACTAGCGAAAAACAAATGTTGGGAGAAGAAAGTTCCAAGTAGGAAATACCTAAGACAGATAGCTCATTCAATCAACATATGCTGCATATGTAAAAGGTTTACTTTCTGGCACATGTAAGACAACACATGCAGCACTGCTGATTAAACACTATGTATAAGCTAGAGAAGCATTTTATGCATATGATCAGACTGAAGTTAGTTATTCATCAGCTGAACTACTTTCTGTGATGATAGAATAAGTTACTTTATCAAATTGTTTATTTTACAGAAACATAATTACTTTCTACAAAACATCTCCATCAATGTCCTTTTACTTCTGTATTTTCATTCCTATGATTTCTTTATTTGATTAAATTAAGCATTGGTGGTGGAAATTGTGCAGGACTAGCAGACAAAAGGAACTTCTGATCTGCTCTCCAAATCATTAAGCTAAGCTCAATATCCTTTTAGTCAAGTATTATACTGTGGTGAGGACGTGACAGTGCAATGCACACAGAAACAGTGTCCTACTGTGCACATATTTGTTTGTTTGTTTATGTTGTGTACATGCATATAAAGGAGGCAGCTGCTGCTCTCAGGGCAGTTTGATTGCATCATCATACCAACTAGGGCTGAACCATTAATTGCATTTGCGATATTATCGCGATGTGATAAAAAGAGATTTTTCTAACCGCAAAGGCTACGATTTGGCTTTTACTTGTCTGTTTATCTTTGTAAACGAGAGCGCTTTGCAGATATATTTCATTCCGTGGCAATTCACGGTTCTTGTTTTTCCCGGGCTGTGGCACTTGGTCTTCAATCTGCGCCACACAACGCTCTATGTATGGGAAACGCTAATTTTGCACTTCAGTATATTGTGTGCTGCTGTTAATGAGTTAATATAAGGTTTCTATTAGTGTTCAAAAAGTAATTTTTTCCATCTCAAGGTTTAATAAGAACTTGTGTTCATTAGGGGTTTGATTTACCTAAAAATGTCCAATTGGTTTAAGCAGATATTTGTTCCCCTTTATTTCCCTGCACTTTAGTATGTGTGATGTTACTGCCTAGACATAAGTAAGCTTTATTTTTTTTTTTTTACATTTGTGTATTTTATTTATATATTTATAGACTGTCCTGTTAAGACAGTATTTAAGAAGTGCAGTCCACATGTTTACATGTTATGTTTCATGAAAAGTGAAAAGTTAGACATGTTAAAGTGGTAAAGCCACAGATTTGTTTGCTTTATTGTTGTAATGTGCTCTTTAAATAAATCTGATATTGTTTATTATGAAACAGTGGTTATTGAAGAGTACATGAGAAGAGGACCTCAAAAATTCAGTTCAGCTCAAATACCAACATTGTGTGGTAACATTTAGTCATATTAGTTTTACAATAGTGTCCATTTACACAGGTTAAACCCGCTGTTTTCGTGGGTCTATTACTATACATTGCCAGATGTAACCACAATGTCAAACTGTGCTGAACAGGTCAGAGATTGGCTTTGAAAATGTAACTGTTGTTCAGACCAGACTGCTTCCTAAACTGAAATGTATCCTTCTGCTCATTAGATCAAACAACCTAAAAAGCTGACTGATGTCATGAAAGCTGATTGGTCAATGCATCAGGCTGGTTTGCACCATGGGGTAGCTCTGGATATAGAGGGGGGTGGTGAGTGGAAGATGAGGAGGGACCCTTAGGCCATATTGAAACTGGTGACTTGGTTGTTTTGGTCAGTTTATGTTTAAGATCTGAGGAATTCTTCACATAGTGTTTTTTTTTTATTATAATGTCAGGTAGAAAATATGATGGTTTAGTAGTGGTCATCCTTGACCCAATGATAAATGCCAGCACAGGTCAAGTAGCAAGACATTAGACAACAGTACAAGGAGGAAAATTTAACAAATATATGATGTTTCTGAAATTCCATATTCTTGGAATGCTAAAATGTTGGATTTTCCTAATCTCTTTAGGAAAGAGTTCCCAGTCGGAAGTCTCTAGAGGTTGTGGGCGTAGTGAAAGACTGGGCATGTGTCAGGCCTGCAGCTCTGCTCATTGCCTGCATTGTGCAGCTAGCCAGCAGGCGTGGCAATAGAAGCCTCCCGGCCTTCAAGGAGCTGCCTCACTGACCAGCCGCTGCCCAGATGGAGAGGCCTTGCTGAGTTTGCACGCAAGATGGCAGCCACAATGCCACTATTCTACTGGGCAGCATGATCACTAGGAAGGAGGGTAAGGGTGGGTGTCTCTATCACAGCTCAGCAGGTGCTCAACACAGAAGAAGATATAGAAGTCACACAGACACAGGCAAAAACATTTAGAATCAATGGCCATTGTGCTTTTTATTTCGCATCTACAGATTTTTTTCGGCAGCCTGGCAATATTTATATATCACCATTAGTTTTATTTATTGTGATAGCTTGATATACTGTTATATTGCTGAAAACTGGTGTTTTCTAAGTGTTGTTTTAAAAAAAAAAAAAAAAAAAAAAAACAAGGACCAAAAGCCATAACGCACATTGTCTGTTTGCAAAATAATACTATTGCATTATTCTATGCTGCCTTTCAAAACAACAATATCACACTGTAAATGAATAAAAGATAATCAAGGCAAAGAAAAAACATACTGTACTATACTATAATGTATTCGGGTTTTGGATAGTTAGATGAAAAAAAAATGTCAAGAACCTAAAAATTATTTTTTCGCATGTTTTTATTCAAGTCATAAATCATTAATATAAAACCATGTGGTAGTGCATATTTCTGCATACCTAACATGCCATGTTAACAAACGGCGATGAGGAGTGTAAAGCTACCTCCAAATTAGGGCTGCATGATTCTGGAAAAAATGTAAATCACAATTTTTTTGCTTAGAATTGAGATCCTGAGTCTCTGCACAATTTTTTTTCACTTCATTTTTATTGCATTGATGAACTTTGACAAAACCAAAAAAAACAGTGCTTTGGCAAGGGTATAGTACTAGTTAAATCATCAGAGGAGAAATGTAACATAAAGAACGCTTTGCCAATGGTTGAGGGAGGAGGCAGCGGCAGTGCTGCGTTTGGGAGCGCTTAAAAAAATCCGGGAGATAATAGGAGCATTCAGAATTGATGTGTGTAGAAATGAGATCACTTGTATGTGCGAATCGAGATCGCAATTTTTTAATGATTTATTGTGCAGCCCTACTCCAAATAATGTAAATACTGCCACAAAGAAGTTCAGCTTCTGGTTTCTGGGATTTATATAAGATAGTACTGTAACTGTAAACAGAATAACTCTGTTGAGCAAGTCTCCACAATTTTATACTTTGACACATGCAGCAGACAACTGCAGAAAAAAAAAAAATATTGGATAACACTTTATGTTAAAACAATATCATTTAAGGGATAGGGATCAAGGTTTCTTCAGCATAAGGGGCTCAGCTCCAGCCCCTTGCTCTAGTGCACCACACAGGGAGCTAAAATAACTAGTTTCTGACACCGATATTGAAATAATATAACAAGTTTCACACAAACATTTTTTAAATTTTTTGACAGTAAATGTCATCATGTCACCCATCCCTAAACAGCATGTATTGTATGATGTTTGCTTCACATTACTTCCAATAATTGAATGCGAAGTATCATGGTGACCAGGTCGTAAAGGTTTTTTTTAGTCAGAGAGAAAATAAAGTCAGGTATCCAAAAATGGAATAATATCTTGAGCCAATTAAACTGTTATACACCCCATAAACGATTATACACAGTATTGTGATGTGATCTTACGATGCAATTCACTTATTCTTTCTTTACTCACATTTAAAAAGAGGAAGGACTGCAGGTGCACTATGGATCTGCTGCCGGTTTCGCTTTTTGTCACTCTTGTCTCTTAATAAATAGACCGTGGCGCTGCTCAGCATTTTGCATCTTGCAATATCTACAATAAAGCTTCATAACTGGAAATGTGCACATACCTTATTGGGAACAATAAAATACATCGCGATGTGCACTGTGTGTACAAAGACTGACGCAATACACACACACACACACACACACACACACACACACACACACACACACACACACTGCTGAAATGCAGACAGCCATGAAGTAAATGAATCTGAATGCATCTATGCAAAGTGATGCAGCCTACTGTGGGCAGTATGTCTTCCACCATCTGTGATGTCCTGTTGCTCATGAGTGTACGTATATGGTTAAGCTCTGCACCAAAGTCAACACAATAAATCCCTCCTCTGCTATTGCACTTGCTGATTAAAGAGATATCTAACATTGGAGAGAAGGGGCTGGAGGGGAAAAGCGAACTAAACGCGGTCATTGTGTTGAGGTCAGCAGGGCCTTGGACGGGCTTCAAATGTGCAATGAGATGGTCAGTGTACAGACAGAGGAGCCATTACTTCCCTGCTGAGCACATAAGACAGGCTCAGAGCTTAACATAAGACAGTAACACAGCCCAGCTCATCACAGATTTAAGGATCGACCAGACAGTGATTTTTGCCCCTCCTCATAACTCACGGTTTATAAGAGGAGAGTTGACATGTAACTGGCCCTGCAGACATGTCCTGTCACCTATAGTCCTTGTCAAAGTGCACCTCGATTAGGCTACTACGATCCAGCCATCAGTGAGTTGCTGAGGTGTGGAGAGAGCTATTGACTAGGAGAAGATGGGAATGGAAGAACTTAGTGTGGTCGATTTAATCTGCAAGTCTTCTGCCACCTACCTAGATGGGTCTGACTTCCCAGATGGAGAGCTCACTAAAGAATCCAGAGCTGAGTCATGTTTTGTTTAGAGGACTTCTACGTAATTAGCATTACATTTTGCACGGAAACAAAAAGTCATTCTTGCAACTACTTCCAGCACAAACCCTTGTGACACTGTGTTGGACAACCTAGCACACCGGCAGCAGGTTAGTCCTGACAGACGCAGCATATGGATTCCTAACATGTTGCAGTCTGGTTCACCAGATTCCTCTGGGGATAATGAATGCCAAGCCCTCACACCCCCACCTCGCTCCAACCAATCTTGGTAACAGATTTCTCTAATGGAAAACCCAAAGCTATCATGCTGCTTCATTTGTTGCTCTGCAATCACTGTAATCATTACAACAGTTAAAACAGGTGGGCATTAAAAGGAGGTCTATCTGGTCATGAAAAACAGTCACCTACTGTAATTGATTGTTGTTGTTGTTATGTGCAAAATATCTGCATCCACTTTCCAATGCTTTTATTCAGGTTATCATGCAAAATAAATTGCTCATCAACCTTTAACTGAATAAAAAACAGTTAGGCAACAGGACCAGAAGGGATGACATTTTAGGTCTTGAGCAGCAGCATGCCAGATATCAATGCTTACACTTAAAAAAAAACACTATTTTTTCTTCCTGAATACAACCAAGGACTAATATTGTAACTGATTAGATGTATTTCAAAGCATTCTTTACCTAAAGCATCAGGTAACGCAATGAAAAGTAACAATATACTACAAACAACACATGTTCTTCGTCAGTCATGCCACAGCTTGCAAAGGTATGTACATTTCAACATTCAGGTCAGACAGTTACCTTGAATAACTGAGTGAGGAACTAGCAAAAAAGACCAAATCTGCAGGGATGACAGGCTGCACAATTGTTCAATTCATTACATGCTAGAGAAATGTAACAATAGCACAATGTATATGAATGCATGATCTTCAATGTGAGTGTTAGCCTAAGTCATTCATGCTAAAGAGTAAATGAGTAAGATACTGAAGCGCCAACAGCTCAAGTACATCAGATCAACTTGACCTTTGACCTCTCTATGAAAGAGTGGAAAGGAAAGATTATATTTCCCTATGGAATGAACAGTATGATCATCTTGTTTTTTATCCTCTGATTCCCTGCTCTCATTATATACAGAGCAACTGTTGTAAATGTTGAGAACATAAATTATATACATCCACACACATTACACACCAAGATAAATGCCGAGGAATGTAATAATGGAAGATACATCATATTAAAACAATAGCAGTGAAGAGATAGGGATCAGGGTTCCCTCAATGCAAGAGGCTGAACCTCAGCACCAGCCCCCTGCTCGAGTGCAGCGCGGAGGTGGCTAAAATTACTGGGTCCATTATCGGACAGATTCATTCGCATTCACAAGAAAATACAAAACAATGCCAAAAGCACAGACCACATTAGTGTTATAAGTTTAATTTCCGTTTGGTTATTGTTTCACCGACACAGCTGTCCCTCCACAGTCAGTTCAACACCCTTCATACACAAACATAAAACGGCCCATCCGCCTGTACCACACTGCTGTATGGATCCTTGTTTTACTGACTCCCATCTTTTTCTTACAGCTTCCCTGCTGCACAGGACTAAACTACGTCAACAAATACACATGGAAGACAGGGACTATAACTAAAGGTGAAGGGCAAAACCACAAAGCAACAGACATGGCCAAAGCGTCCGACTATGGAACCAGGGGAGAGAAAGGTGGGTGACTCGGAGGTTTTGAGCACCGCCGCAAAAACGCCCCCAACATGAAAATAAATGTGGGTTACGAAAACGAACGACACAAAGGCAAATAAGTCATGCGTTTTGTTTATGTGTCTGCTGCTCTTCTGTGAAACACAGTGACTGTATTCGGGAACAGAGACTTTAGCGGTGAAAATCTGTTTAGACCTAGCATAAATACTGTCCGATAATGGAGCTCGTGACGTTACATTGTATGTTAACTAGCAGCTAAGGCTAACGCTCCTAACAGGTTTAGCTTTGTACAGGATATCTCGGGTATCTCGTTCATCATTCCATTTCAGAGCCGTTATAGGATGTGAAGAAAACCCCGAACATATACAGAAAACAGCACAACAGTGACATTCCCCTGAGCGCTACCCTGAAGCGTCCCAAGCTAAAAAAAAAAAAAAAAAAAAAAAAAAAAAAAAAAAAAAAAAAAAAAAAAAAAAAACGTTGCAGCGGCAGCAGCAACACAACGAGACAAAAACAGTGACTGCGCTGTGGACAACTCACCCAAAAGATACCACTGTAGTGTCGAGCAGATATTGCTGCAAATTAGCGATGAAGGCCCATTAGGATGACTCCTGTGGGTGGGGGGCATCCAGGTTTAACGGCGTTAAGGTTAGACAATCCCAAACGTGGCTTTGCTTTGACGGTTGCCCGTACTCTGTCTGCATATGTGTGTATGTTTGCGTGTGTGTGGCGGAGCTCTGAGAGGCCTGCTGCTGCTGGAGGAAATGGTCTCCAGTGCCGTCAACGGAACACGCATGCGCAAGGGTATCGCATAGCCACAGCACGAGCGGTCTGTGAGCACAACCGTGTGGCCAACAGGTGAGACTGTCAACTGATGGCTGACTTGTTACTGATGGAGGTTTTCCCTAAAGGCAGGCTGCGTTTCCAACCGGGTAAAACCTTGGTATGTAGAAGTACAGGATGGATATTTGTTTAACTGTACCGGAACGTCTTGTACTGTTCTATCTAGGCCACTTGGTTGTACAATGCCCTATGTTCAAACAGCAGAACCACACAGGTGTTTTTAATTGACATGTCGTTAGTCATTTTGATGTGATCAGTGGCTGGCATTCGGCCTTTATGTGCCACTTTATTTGCATATTACTTCAGTAGTTTTTATGAGAATAAAAAAAAGAAAATACACACAAATATTTTTATTATTATTATTATTATTATTATTATTATTATTATTATTTCACATTTAGGCCATGTCAATGATAAGCAGCAACATCGATTTTAATTATCTATTTTCAGTAATACAGCACCAATTATCTGAGTCAAAATATGAAGAAATAAATAATACTAAAATGCTAAAAAAGTACAATTTTGAAGAAAGGGCTCCAGATAGAAATTCTAATAAAATAGGAGTTTCAGCCTTAACGCCTGTCAGATCAAAAACATTGTTTTTTATGGGTTTAGGTTGAGAATATTTACCTAAAGATATGAGTGTTTTGATCTATATGTAGTACATGAGTCTGAGCTTCCAAATTTATATTGCTAAAAATGACATAACTGCCAAAATTTCATCTATATGCACTAACACACCCAAAAACAAACCAGAGTGAGGCAGAAGGGTTAACCTTGATCATAAACCGCAGTAAATGAAAAAAGCTGCCGAACAGTGGCCTCATTTGTGCATTGATCTTGACAGCTTGGTTTTCATGGTATACATACTTCTAAAAGATAAATCAGTGGTATACCTGCACTCTATTGCAATATCCTAGTAGGTTAATTCAGTAAGCACAAAAATGCAAAACCATGTCCATGAAAGTGGAATATCTAAATTAAAATCAACCATGGTATTAATTACACCTGTGCCGTCACAGAATTATGCTTTGAAAAGTATGCAGAAAAAAGACAAAGTACTTAAAGGTGTATTGTATCATTTGTATGTAACAAATGTAGGAGTGCAAAGTACAGTATATTCCCTCTCATAGGGGAGTCGAAGTAGGAGCATTTAATACAACAGTAGTGAGCGACTCAAAAGTGCACTGGTGAGGTGAACTAATTCAGGTGTTACTTCTCACAATCTCTTACAGTCCACACACAGTAGCTTTCAATTTGTTTTTATTTCTTTTGTATTTTTTGCATATAAAAAAAAACACCCACTGTCACCCTTACACCAATAGTTTTGCATCTTTACATGTTTTACCAGGTGCTTGACATTGAAAGATCCACTATAAACATGTTTTAAATCACACTCTCCATTGGCTATAAGCTAACAGGCTTATTTGGTATCATCCCAGTCGCTGCCAATAAACACTATTAATACAACTACAAAATGAGAAATACATATTCACCTAATTTGTATTGAAATGTTTTTCCCTTTTCTCCCTTGCAATAACTAATCCCAAAATGGGATTTCTCCCAAATCAAACTTGCAAGGAATGCTTTTTAACATGATTGCTTAATTGCAGTCATGATCAAATCTTAGGTGTTTCATTCAGTCCTTGCTGCAATGGAGAGAAAAAAGAATGATAGTTCTGAGTAAGCACAGACTGCAGCGTACTGACCTTCCTGTGTTCCCCTGAGTCAAATCTGTCACTTAACTCATATCTAGAACTTTGTCACAGCACCAACACAATCCCCCCACCACACCCCACCCCCCACTACCAGCTTATGACACCTTGGATATGGCCAGTGTCTTGTTGCGGAGGCTCTCAGGAGATAAAAAGTGCAATACTCAGATTTCTTTAGAAGCTAATAAGTAAATTATTCTCTTGTTCAAATGAAATTCCTTGAGTCTTTTCTTCTTTCTGTCGGAAGAGCCACGGGCACTGCTTTAAACGTATATTCAGTTCACATACAGCTGTTTAATGGAGTGCATTAAATTATTTATTAAATCCAAAGCATATAAGTTAGTTAGGTGAGAGCCCACAAAATCTGTCATTTAAAACAGTTTTTGACTCTGAAGTTGTAACATTAAGTGCTGTTTTTCATTCATGAGAAAGTGCATGGCAAACGGAATTGCTCTTATAATGCTCCCAGCATCATTTCAAAAGTGTAAAAATTGGACAGACTGTGATTTCCTCTCTGCAGATTACTATGTTCACCAAAAGAAAGGAGGTGGTTATTTCACTGAAGGTGGCTGAATTTGATGTGTAAAAATGGAAAATAATAATTAGGTTTCACTGCACGTAACTAGCCATGATCCATAACAGATAAACCTGGTCCAAGATGTTTTAGGTTCTTGGAATGTGTTCTTCAAAATCCTGTTTAATCATCAGAAATACAGAAAATTAATCCTCAGGGGTGTGTGCTCCCACTTTCCATTTATAGTGTCAGTGGTTATAAATTTAAGACGCCCAGCAGTGCATAGAGTGCTATGTGTTTCAATGTATATGCAAATATAGAGGTTTTCCAATGTTCATTTGTTATTCCTGAGCTGTATACCAAAAATAAATACAAATAATACAAATATAGATTCTGTGTAATTCCCCTTTTTCAGTGAAAAAGGCTACAAACATTACTAGACAAAAAACACTACTTGAACTGAGTAAAAAAGGCTTTAAATTGAAAGATAAAGGACATGTGCCTGATGAATGGCAGGTTTGGGTTGGCAGACGGCTTAAGGCTGAGCCTTGCAAAAGGTCACAGGGTCAGGACCAGACTCCACATGAAAACTTAGGGAGGAAACAGGAACTGTGTCTGTTCAGAGGTCATAGATAGACTCACAGTGGTCAGCATTTTGTAAACATATTCACATCGTCGCAGAGCCCTTATCAAAACACACCAAAGAACAGGAAACCTTTCCCTCTCAAAAACAAGAGGTGTTGCACGCAACACGCAGGGACCTGCGGGATTTTCCAGCAGGCAACAGAGGAAAGACCTACACCATGTGCTTTCAGACATGTCACAACGTTTAAGCAAAATATTGTTTATATGTTATAGGTGTTCTTCTGCCATCGTCACCAAGTGTGAAAAAGCTGATGATTCCCCCCTAATGTCCATCCGTCGCTAAGTTCAATGTCAGTGGCTACTATTTTATGAGGTGTGCAAAGGAATTACAAATTTACATCCAAAGGGTGAGTGGTAGCTGATCCCAACCTCCTTGAAAACCAGTTTAGGGATGCCAATGTCACAGAGGTAGACCCTGCTCTCAGTGTCAGGTAAAGGTAGTGGAAGGCCCAAAGAAAGTGTCCACTTTGCCTCGACGGCCTGCTGCTGACTGCTGACCGCAGGATCGATGCTCAACACCGGAGCACGATTCTGGTTGGCCCAGTCAGCGGCCAATTGGTACCAGGTCTGCTCCCTCAGCAGTGGATTCTCGTGGCAATCCAGGCAGTTGATGACAAGGTCGACTGGGCTTGTAGGCAGATCTGAGGAAAAGTAAAACAACAAGATATGAAGTTTACACTTTATATGGGTAATCATCTTCACCTGAAAACAAGCAGAGACCAATAAGATGAAAAACTGCCCAACTCTCACCTTGGCATCCGATTAATCAGACAATTGACAGTTAAAATATATCAGAGTGGCACAGGACAATAGACCCAGCCTAAACCATCACACAGTGACATCCAAGGAAAGGAATACACCCAAGACAATCAGTGATCTGCAGGCTTAAAGGACACATGCAGCTCCACTGTTCTCCTACTGATACACCAAAGGATTCCTGAGCTCATCCTACTGTACTGTACTGCTGCTTTTCTATCATGTTATTTGTCTCTGCCTCAATGAACTCACTGCTCAAATGACTCTCTTAATTAAAAGTAAAAATACAGTGAATACAGTGTGCTTACCCATGCCTTAACACAAGCTTATCCCCACTGCCTTACAGTTGGGCATCAACATGCAGAAGGGTTTGCTTTGGGAAAACCTTAATTCCTGCTAAGACAGCTGCCAAAAACACATGTGCATGTACTGTAAATACTGTTTTTTGATGTTATTGATTTGATGTGTAAAGTGCTACATTTCTCCATGGGGACAATAAAGTTCAAAGTTGATAAAGGAGTGTGAAAAGTGCATGGGAACCCGGGAAAACTCAAAATAGGAGACACTCTAAACAGAACCATTACCGTCTAACTAAAAACATGTAAATGTGTAAAGTCTTGAATCATCCAAGTCTTGCCTTAAGGTGCAAAACTGATCCCTGAAAGAGCCATATAGCTGCAGGTTTGACACTGCTGCCTTAAAGGCTGCTGCTCCACTAGAGGGCAACATTTATCTTTGCTGCTCTGCTCCAACAGGACAACATGAAGTAATCACAGACACTCCGAATCTGTGTTTATCTTTATCACTACCACTTCAGAAACATGTAAGCCTGTCAGGGATGATATTTATCCAAAGGGATGGTCCGTGGTAGCTTCCATCAGTTTCACTAAAACCTCAGTAGAAAGGGATTAAGCCATCTAAGCACTCTGTGTTGGTGTGTGTTTTACCTTTAATGCTTGCCACTTGCTTGCTGCTCGTTCTGCTATAGAGTTGGACCTCACTGTTGACCGACTCCTGCATCTTGACGAAATTGGGCAGGAACAGGATGACTTCCACTTCATGGTTGGCCAAATGTCGACCACAGCTGAGGCCTTGCGCTCCCTGGATGTGTGGCCCACACAGGAGGACCACAGTGGGCCTCTGGTGGACATTTTTTGGGGTAAGTCTGGGGAAGTTAAGGAGATGACTGAGATTACCCCAAAAACAAAGTACAACCAATGTATTAATTAGATAAACAATAATTATTATGAAGCACATTCAATATATATCCACCATACTGTCTGGGTGGGTCCAGAAGAGTCTAATCCAAGACAGTATTAGACATGATTATGTAAATACAGGGTGCCCTCTTCCCTGCAAACCTACATAAAATGTACACTGTCTCACCAGAGACCACCATTTATCCCCAGATAACAGTGTACCATTGGAACAACGATGATGACTACATGATCATGATTCCGTATATTGAAGATTCTTCAGAGGACTTTGCAAATGGTTAATGGTTGTTGATAAGTAAATAAATTAACAAAACAGAAATTAATAACTTGGTTGTAAACTTAGCAATGGCAGTGGTTGAGCTTACTCACCTCCATTTTTTTCCTATGTGTATACATACAGTAACTTTTGTAAAATAAAAAAAATTAAATTATTATTATTATTTATTTATTATTTTTTTAAATCAAACCTTCAGCCTACTACATGGTTCTCTCTTATGATCATGGACACTTTAAGGATGGGAATGGTACGCTGCTGAAACTTGAAAAAAAAAAAATTCCACCACCACCGTTTTTTTCAAACTGGAAGTTAATTAAAAGCCTGCTTCAAGGCTCACATTATAATATGACTTGAATGACTTGTATGACAGAGGATAAGTGGTATAGTGGAACGCCATTGTAGTGTCTGTGATCCTGCTATTACAATACAAAATTACACTTGATCTGAGCTCACAGCAGTACCAGTGTAAACCTGAGACACACAAGTATTACAGTGCTAAATTGATAAAAGGATCTGAGAGAAGAAACCTGTTTGTTATATGAGCCTCTGCACTGCGTTTCTTTGATCTTAAATAAGTCTAAACCGCTCATGAAGGTACACAACATGAAACAGGGCTCTGTTCTGTCAGGAAGCTCTTGACCTGCAGTGTGACCACTCTCTTGTGAGCCTTACTAAGAAAATACAGCCTGAGGCAGGTCAAGGTTAACACAATGTAAAATATGTGGAAACATGGTAGTAAACATGATTGCCATGGAAACCAGAAAACATGACATGAAAACAAAAAGTTGGACCGGTTGTCTAACTACTTAGACAAGCACGTCTGGCACATTGTTGTACATTCCTCTAATTATACAAATGAAGGTGGCTCTATCTGCACTGCACATTACACGGGATGATTAACTTTCTTATTCTTGTCATTATTTTGTCACCTGTTTGGTCCGCCCAACAGAGTCAGAGCCATCTGGCTGGAACAAACACCGATCGTTTCCAGCCTGCGCTCCAGAGACAGGCCCCAGCGCTCTGCAGCTGCTAGCAGACGCTTATGAAGCTCATAGGGCACACTGGGAACCACCAGGCCTGAATCTGCAGAGAGAAAACACAAGGTGAGACAGATTTCTCAGATCATCATTGATCATAACAGAGTGGTTGATAAAAACATCTTCCAGTTCTATCAAACATCTTCACAAAAGAATTGTGTTTACTGAGACATAAGGTACAAAATACAATTTTGTCATCGTTGGCTTTCCCATATCACTGTCATAGTCACATCAAGTATCCAATTCCCCAATGATAAGCTTCCCATGAAATTGATTGCTGATTTTATGACACAGTGAGTTATTAGTGGGAAATAAATACCAGCAGGTATAATGAATGTATACCAAACCTTAAATTTCTAATTCTCAGCCTTTTTGTAACAGATAAGTCAAAGAAGCCTTTATGATATTTAGGCAAATCTTATGAGGAGAAATTTAAAGTCAAGAATTATTTGGAAAAGCTCTCTTAGTCAGGTGATTTAAATTGCTTAAATAGTAGAATATATAAACTATTTATATAATGGACACTGTTGTGGTGTAAAGTTACACACTTTGTGTATATTCAATATATTTGCAACTTCTACATGTTGTATGTTTAGTTTTTAGTTTTTGTATCACAAAATTTCATAACACTTAAATTATCTATATATACATTTTGGAATCAGTTGTGTTTAATTAGTAATGGTTCATTGAGAATGAGGCAAAGAGCTCTGTTGGAGCAAACATGAAGGGATGTACTGTGTCCATCCCAATTGTCTGCTTTTTATGTTGTACTGAATGTTTGCATTTGAAATTATTTACAATAAAAAGACCATGATAATAACGATATGAAAAACTGAAAAAAAATATTCATACACTTATTTGTGCTCCTACATTCCTGCATCCATTGGAGTGGTCTGCCATGTATCAAATTCCTAAATACACCTGAACTGCAATACATCTTCATGAGTAGTATGTCATCTTGCAATTTATCTCCATCAGTGCACCTTGAAAAACAACAGCTGAAGTAGAACCCAGAAACCTGACCTCTAAGATAACGACAGACGCTGGTGCAGAGATAAACACACAGAAACCAATCCCCAGGGAGAAGCCCATCCTCCTCCTCATGACCTGATCTTGTTCCCATCACGGAAGATTCTCCATTTCCTCTCCTGTTTGTCACTGCTGTCTGAGGCAACAAAGGGAAGATTGGCAGCCTTTACAAAACATGACAAACATGAGGCAGCCTGAGTGAGACGCCTATTCCCTGCAGGCCCTGAGTTCACACGCACCATCACAAGACTTCTGACCAATCCCTAACCCTCAGCTCTGGGACGGGGCTGCACTGAGCCGGACCCCCCACACTGGCTGCTGTTTAAGTCAAAACATAGAGTGGGTTGGCGTGACAAAAAAGGGAACAAACATCATATATATATGAACACCTGCACCTGTATCCCAACGGCTCATGGTGAGAGATTGTGGAGGACTAAACATGAGGGAAGCATGGTGGTGATGGGACTGAAATGGTTTCAATTCAGTTATTCTAAAAAAACTGCTGAATCACCTGCCACATCTTATTAAATAGGAAAACCCTTTTTAAAAGTAATTCAATGACTTTAATTTGAGGAAGGAATCATGTTTTAATCTTATTTGCAGCTGCCTTTTCTGTATTGAGCTGTGAAAGGAATTTTTAAAATAGTGACGCCTTTGATTAAGCATTAGTCAAAACTCTCCCAAAACTGTCTGTACTGCAACAGCAATAAATTCCATGAACCTACAACTTTGGCAATTCCATCTTTTCACATGGGTACAAACTCAGAAGTCTATTCAATTTGGATAGTGAAGACAAAGTCCATTTGGTACAAGAAAGCAATGACATCACTACAGGGAACATTTGTTTGTACAAACTGTACAATCCATACAGCATACAACACAAAGTAAATGACCTGTACTTACTCCTGCACAAACAGCTTGGGAAGCACCAGTCTTTTCAGGCCCATAATGGATCAAGCAGATCTTAGGATATCTGCTGATGCTGAGCATTGATCCTTACTACTGTTTATTTTTTTATTTTTTTTACATTTTTAATGTGACTGGGATGTTCTGCTATGTGAAGGTCAATATCGGGGTACACTTCCCCCCAACATTGCCTTTGTGACTTTGCAGGGAAAAAAATTAAACAAATAAACACTTGGGTGTGGCAGAATGTGGGAATAATATAATATGGTATTAATGGTCATAATATAATGTTCAAAATTCAAATAATTAATCAAATTCCACCACAATAGATATAAATTAAGTGAATTGTTTGTCAAACTCTTATAGGAATAACAGTTCAGGTGAAAGCATTTTACAGGCAGCAAATTTCACACCACCTACCTTAAGTAAATGTTTCTGACCCTTCCTTGTTTAGAGTTTTTGAGGACTAGGATTCTGGCTAGACTAAAGGGAGTATTCTCTGCAGGGAATATACCGCGTGTGCTGCAAGAGTAGCAGTTTATCTATTTTATAGAGGAGCTTCTAATGAAGGTTCTAACTTATACATTTCTACTCACTGGCACAATCACATATGCCTTGTTTTTTTTTTATTCCATTGTCTTTTTTCCACAACTTTTTGCTTCAGTTCCCTTGTTTGTTATGCGTCTTGTCACATCAAGTCAGCTTCTTATCAGAACTCTTCTTAAATTACTGCATCAGAGCACCACGACTCAGCAGCCTTTTATCACTGTACAAACTGAAGTGTGTGGAAACCTTTAAAGAGCCGTTGCTAATCCCTAGCTGTCTACTGCCCGTGGCACATTAGAAGGGTAATGAAAGTCAAGCTGGGAGAACTGTGAGGCTCAGGATCCCTTTGATAAATAAAGCTGCTGGGAGGCAGTTAAGTCCCTAATGGCCTCCTACAGATTTCTGGACTGGTAGCTGAGAACTTGGTGGCCTCACTGGTGTGCATGAATTTGCACAGACGCACACATGCACGGTAGCACACACCTCATCCTACAGCTCACTCACATATACACCCACCAACTTTTCACCCTCGCGTGCAACACTGCCGATGTGACACACACATTCAACCACGCAACATAGACACACACGCCCTCATACACAAGATAATTACACATAAACACAGGGACTCATGCCGTGCCTGACTGAAATTCTTGCTTATCTTTAGGTTGGTCCAGCTTCCCTCCCACCATTCTTTTATTGATACCGCACAAAGACTGCTAATATGTTTCAGTGGTCAAAAGAAATCTGGAACATGCCAATCCTCACATGAGTGATAAGCACAGCAAAGTAACTGCCTCTTGTCATGCAAACTGCTGCTTTGAGTGCCAAACTCAGAGGACGTCGGAGTTGTACGAGTATGCACTAATTGCTTTTCAACCATCCCACCAGGTGGGCTTCTCAATAACTGCTGCTGAGGGTGCTGCTACCAAAACTACCCTTCCAGTTGTACACACACATGCCATCTTCCTCTTTCCCTCCATCTCTCAAACATACAAAGTGATTTGTGCACACACACACCCACTCTTGATGTGGTGCAAAAACAAAACTCAGCAGTCAACTAGCTAAACCGGGTAGCCATGAGTATGCAGCAGCACTAAAATAAACTGAGAAGGAAGCAATCCTTCAAGCATGACAAGGGAACTGACGGGACTGAAAGCAATACACGCTGGCTGGATGCGGGCCATGTGTGACTAAGACGTGCTGAGTTAGGGAGGGTTAGACGAGGCTGTTTCATTCCCCTCAGCAGAAATGAACTATGATGACCTGCGCTCAGAGGAAGCACTAAGATTCGGCACTGCTTCATTTGGATAAAAAAAGGTTAATGCAGAAATCTGTGAGATTCCTTTGAACCTTTTTGTTTTTTAACAAAATAATAAAATAAACTTTTTTGTCATTAGGTCATTGTTGGGGCTTTTAGCACTAGCACTATTCAGTTTTACGAATTACTGAACAATCAAACCATGCAACAAACCTGCAGTATTTCTGATGAATAGCAGGGGGCGACTCCACATAATGCAGAAAGAAATCAGTTTGTACTGAAATGATTAGCTACCATTTTGTAAACATTTTGCTAATGAGTTTATGGTCTAAATCTGAGAAACCCACTCATAATGAGTCATCATGGCTATGAACTGAGTCATTTAAAGTCATTGTTTTGACGATTTACTCCTTTACTTGAGAGGAAACAAATATTTTCAGACTTGACATTTAAAGACTTATGATTTGACTTGAGACAGGCTTACTTGAATATTTTTGGTTAGCAAAAATATCCATATTGAAACCACACTTAACATGCATACCAATGCCCCTTACAAACCAAGCTAGTTGGATAGTGCTGTTGTTTGCTGGTAACTTGGCGTCCTCCTCCCCAGCTCCCCTCTTTGCCCAAATATCGCAAGATGGCAATGGCCAAGATGTCAAACAGTAGTCCATAGACCAAAAACTTTGTGTTGTCTGGTGATAACGTCCACCTTTTTTATACAGTCCATGCATGTAACAGACTGGATTTCATTGGATGTCTATTCTCTCAATAGAGCTTTGGTTGTTGTTGCCAGACACTTCTTACAAATCAAAATCAAAATGACCTCGACCCATTGACATCATGAGAGTAGAAACCTTTTTCCACTTGAGGCAGTTCTGAATATAAAATTAAGTTAGGTAATTATGTAGGTAATGCATTGCATGATTCTTGCAATTTTGGCATTGTATCTGCATGGTTGAATGCAGACAGAACCTGATAGCAAGCAGTTCTGATGAAATGGACCATGATACATCTAGTGGATCACTGGGTCAAGCGGATAAAAATATTTGCGGGCAAGCATTTCTTTTACCTCCAGCTTTCTCCAAAGAGATACAGCATAAGTAATTACAGTAATAAATAAAAGAAAACTTGTGTTGTGGCCTGACTAGTTTGCATGGGAGAAGTTTCACAGCACAGCTGGAGTCAAAACACCCCACAAGAAAGAAAGACAATAGCAGAACTAAACTCACAGAGCGCAACTTTTACAATTAACAATAGTCTATAGAAACAGGCCTGTCAAACAGCCGTGCCAGTGTGCTATGGCAACCCTAACATATACAGGCAGGCACTTTGTTTTCTTTCTCTATTCTCATATTGTTGATTTATCTGTTTACTGGCAAAGATTCCAGGTCAACAGCACTGCGGTTTGTTCCTGCTTCAGAGGTGCTGTTTATGTAAGGCTGTACGGCGGCATGCTAATTACAGAGTGCAGGGGATGGGGATTATGATGACAGCCCTGGGAAGCAGATCTGCATGCACGGTAAGAAAAGGAGGCTTGGCTTGGCAGCTGTCTGCTGAATGGTAGACAGATGCAGCTGCTGAGCTGCTCGGTGTCACTACACTACAGATAGACAGTGTGGGATACACTGCCCCTTTCGGATGTTTCTGGAGAGGAGCTTTTATTGTGCCTGATTGGTCCGAAGTATTCTTGCTTCCCTACCATTTCAGCTCGCAAACTTGCTTATCTTGTGATGACACAAAATGTGAAGTTTGACCCCTCCAGTTGTACTCAAACACAATACAACTCAGCTTTTTCTCAGCCTTCCCACAGCTCAAGCCACAGCAGGGACACAAGGCATGTGTTTCAGCATGCCATTACCTTATCTTATGTCTGTA
>JAOWBC010000001.1:25161325-25174322 GCA_028566105.1 Hypoplectrus providencianus
GCAGGGCAGACAAACAGACAAACACACTCACGCACACATTCACACCTACGGTCAATTTAGAGTCGCCAATTCACCTATTGTGCAGGTTTAAGTAACCGGAGTAAACCCACGCACCCACGGGCATCCACGGCCCTGGATTCGAACTCCCGACCCTCTGCACCAAGCACTCTTGCTGTAAGGCATGAGTGCTAACCACTGCGCCACCGTGGGGCCCAGGCTGGATCCAAAAATGAGTCATTCTCCATAGACCCCCATGTTAAAATGCGCAAATTTACAACCAAAGTAAACATTTCCCTGCCTGGTCTCTACAGTAAAATCCTTTCTTCTTGACAATTTTTGGATTTAATTTTTGGTATTGAAAAATACCAAGATAGTTGGAGCCCCAATAGAAACATCTATTATGGGAATTTAACTTTTGAGAGCCAGGACTGGATTAAGACATGAAGGCTTAAACTTGTGTCAAAGATCCACTGAGCAGTGAAAGCCAACTGATCTCACTGCAACGCACACACTAACAAGCTGCCTGTCGGTCAGAAATGCAGCAGCCTCATCAGCTCTCCCCTGGGTGTTTGTGATGGACAGGGCTGGGAGGCCGGAGGCTCTGAGCAAGCAGGAGAGGGCGGAGGGAGAGATGACCCGTGTGTTTTTGTTTTGGAATGTGAAAGTATGTTGCTCAGACCAGCAACAGGCCTGGTTGACATGACCTGGCCTCTTAAACACAGAGCCCTACGCTCAGAGGGATCTGACTCATGTGCGTGTGTGTGAAGAAGCTTGTCCGCTGGAAAAAGTGTGTTTCTTTACTCAGTATATATAATAGAAGTAGATTTTGTAGTAGGATTATTTTTGGCTTAAAGAGAAACCTAAAATGGACAGGAAATACTGTCTGCCAGCAGCTTTGATTAAAAATATATCAGTGACCTAACTTCCAAAACCCAGAATAATCATGTGTTCACATCTGCGCATACGACATGTGTGTGTGAGTCTCTGTGAGTCTGTGTGAGGGCTGGGATACCATCCAGTAATTGGGTACAGCCTTTTAATGTCAGTCAGGGTATATTAGTGAGAGCGAGACATGATGCTAGCAAGCTCCCTCTCCTCCTCGCTCCGTCTTCATGTCCTCTCTGTGCACTTTACTTCACTCGTGCTACATCGAGTCTGTGATTTGAAACATGTCGATTTATATTCAGGCCATTCAATCGGCCTCTTGTTTCACAGTGCACTCCATTGGTTCTCCAGTTGTTGACATAATCTGTCTCTCTCTCTATTCTCTTTAGACTGACATGCTTTTGGCCACGTGTTGCCCTCTGTCCATGAAACCTGATGAAGTGTCTGCCTTTTCCGTCTTTATTTCATTCAGAGGAATAATTTTACTCAAGACTTGTAGAGGCCAGGAGGACTGCTCAAAGCTTTACACAGCCACAATTAAACTACAGCAACAAACTGTGCAAGGGTTAATGCCTAGTGAGGCATCCATTATCAGGGAATTAATGGTCGACAGGGAGGCTAGAACCATCCGACTTACAGAGGAAATATCAATATTAAGATATACACAAACAAATGAAATGCCATGTGCTCTTTTGGCAGCATCTAAACGTAGTGAGTTGCATAACAAGTTGAATGTGAAGTGATCACACAAGCAGACTAAAGTTTTTTCACATCCCATCAGTATTTCAATTTATACCAGCATAGTTAGATTTTACTGCTTCTGCAGTTTACATTGTCAGAACTCTTCACACAGTTTTCTCTACCAAAAGCCAGCTTAGCACAACAGTTAATGTCAAATCAATGCACTAATGCAACCAAAACAACTGATCAACTCAAAACACACAAAACTGCTCTAAGTCATTAAGCAGCTGCAGCCGCTACCTTCATTGTCATGGCAATATACAGTATTTCCAAAGGTTAAACACTATTTCCCTTACATGCAGATGCCAGCAATGTGCAACAAGGGAGATAAGAAGACTGCAAATGGTAAACATAAAAATAACAATGCAAGAAGTAAATGAGCTAAATGGATGCTCAGGGAGTGCAGACCTCCGCCCTAGCCGTATTTTGCTAACTGATTTTTCAAAACACTTCTGCACTGGGCTTTTAATTGGCCTTTGCTTAACTCTTTCACCATTTTTCTTGCAAACCCAGATCATAGTTTTTCCAAAATCCTGCGAAAAAACAAAAAGTGTAACCTCCTATGTGGGTTAAAAAAGGAGATTTGAAAATGCTTTATGGTGCATAAGGATGTACACAATGCAATTAAAAGGGACAGTCAGACATGGTGACATGAACAAGAAATGAACTGACCTGAAGTACTAAGGATTGCAGTAAGCAATGCATTTTGAGTGAAATATGTAGTGAATTGCTCAATTCTTCACACTTAACCTTTTAAATCCTTGCACTTGGACTATATAACAGTTGAGATTATTGGCACATCTTTGTGTAGACAACAGAAAGTGTGTAGAGTGGACTTCAGTATTGGCTCTTCTGTCTGTATAAGCCAACATTAAAATCCATGTATTTTGTAATTAGTAGCAATTTGTGCATGTTTCAAAGCTAATTAGCTCCACATTGAAAAAAAAAACCTGATGATAGAAAGGTTTGGAGAGGGTTTAGACAGCTTCTCTTGGCTTTCGCTGACAAACAGTCATAGTGGATATCAAGAACTGTGACTGCTGGCTGCTGTTTTTGACAGCTTGTGTATCCAGAGTGCGATAAATTCCAATAAACAACAAAGTGGAAACAGACTGGACATTTCATAGCTCATACCGACCTGTTAAAAATAATTTGCTGTGATAGAGATCTTGCAGAGGGAAAGGATCTGTTGCAAGCAACAAAATGATTCTTTCTGGTTTTCTCGAGCAAGATAAACAATATTAGTCATCCGTGACAAGACTCTGACATGACCCAATGGTGTCTCTTGGGGGGTGAGGGTGTCCACATGCAACCTTGAGCATGTGATTACTACTCCATGTTCAGTCTTCATGCCAAAGATCTCAGAACCCATCTGCCATTGGTCTGATGGTGGTACCACTGGAGCCAGTAGATAACCTGGACTTCCTTTGCCCACTATTGCTTTTTGTTTATGGTCCTATTAGCAACTTGAGAGCATAGACTGAATATAAAAAATGGAAGTAGTAACAGTGGACATAGTCACAGTGAAGTTTTTTTTCTTTTTTGTTTAATCAAAAGTCTATATTTGTACTGGGGAGGAGTGAATGGTGGATCAATAGATGAACCTTTCCAAGAAATTAAGACATTGCACTGCCCATCACCATGATATAGGACGATGAAATAGGACTTTTATTTACACAATTAACACTATATTGCAGTGAAGTCAAACTGATCCATGAAAGGGTCAGTGTGGCTGCAGGTTTTTTTTCCCAACCAACAATATATTTAAATGAAGGCTACAGTTAAGTGTGAGATATTAAAACTCACGGTTTGATTTAATATCTGAAAACACTAAGTGTTGCAGCAGACCTGCAGTTTTCTGGGAGTTTATTCCAGATATGTGGAGCTTGCAACAAAAACCTGCAGCTACACTGGTCCTTTCACGGATCAGTTTGACACCTGGACTATATTGTATTGTGTTTTTTTTTATTAAGGTAAGAAATTAAGAGAGAGAAGTTGTCTTATTTTGTTGTCTTAGTTGTCTTATTTTTACTACACTTTTAAAGATTGCAGGCATTTCCACATTTGCTTCACTGCTTTAGCTTAGTTGGCTAAGCAACTAAAAGGTTTAGCTGAAGCTGTTTGATCAATACTACCTGGACTATAAACCAGAATGCTTCCAGTACCCACCTGTCCTGTAGATTCTGTGCTATGTATCTATTTAAATACACTTACATACATACACTACATGCCACACAGACCTGATCCTATTCAAAGCATCCTAAACTCCACCCCTCTCTGGTCTTGGTGTACCAGCTTTCTCCAATCAGCCCCCATGTATGTGGCGGCTGACCTAGCAGCTACCTGCCCAGCCAGGGGTGCAGGCAGGCTCAAGTCAGACCCCTTGATTTTGGCTGCCATGCCAAAATCAGCACAGCAGCACTGGAAGAAACATGGAGACAGGATCCAGAGGCAAGCCTGGGCCTGGATCACTTTACACTGAAGATTATGTACTTTAGCAAGGGGTCTCCTTCCAGGGGGGGATGCTCACTGTTATGGTTTCCCATCTAGCATTACTGTGATTTATTTGTGCATATGCAGGCAGGAATGCACCAAAAAGAAAGGATATTCATTATGGCACCCCAAGAAAACTGCACTACCTCCCCGAAGTCCAGACAGTGCAGGGGTCCTGAGAGCAGGGCACAGTATGGAGGATGCTTTCCATAGACGGCGCTGTCACTATGCAGTTTGAATCCCACTCACATTACAGAGGGTCACCCTCCTAGTCTGTAGCTAGAGTTCCTACATGTGAGGGAGATTAAAGGAGTCTTTGGTGATGTCCTTTGAAATAAATCACATGTTCTGTGCATCGCCTCACATTGCAAAAATGTGGGATGATCTGAGGGGGATGTTACGGTGATGTGGGAGGAAATGAGTAAGAAATGAGGAAGGAGAGCATTGACAGGAGGAGGATGGTTAAAAGACAGGGATGAAGGTTGTTGTCAGTTTAGAGTTTCCCTCTTGGGATTCTGGTGGGAGGAACACAGGAAGTGGAGCTCAGTGGAGGTCAATGGCCTCTTGACACGCCAGGACAGGAGTCCAGCCATGTGTGTGTGTACATGCTGTCAGTTTGATGGATGCTTCAGACTGATGTGGCTTGTACGTGTTACAATTACAGCATGCTGTATTCATCAGCCATGCTGTAATTGATTTATTTGCTCAGCAACCCACACAGTCGCGAGCAGCTTAGAAACTTGGCTGGTCATGTTGCGTTCGAGGGTGTGATGATGGATGACGCTGAAACAGATTAGCATGACGAGACCAACAATGAAACACACTTTTGGAGGGCTGCCACATCCTTTCTTTAAATATATACTTTTAAAAGTTTGTATCGTTTTTATCTGATTTTGAGTTTCAGAATGTCCTAAACTCCCAAAAAATCCTTGCATGATCTTGGAGTCTCCTCAAATTAAATTAAACCAGCCTCACCCTCCTCGTCAAGGTGTGAAGGTGTTGCACACATGCACAGCTCTTTTAGTGTTGGCATATAATTGCGTGTGCGTGTATTCGTTTTAAACTCTTGTGAGTATACATATGTGAAGGTGTTAGTGTGGCGAGCGAGCGTTTATTTGCTTTGCCAGCCAACTTCCAGGATCCAGGCCTCAGGGGAAACATCAGAGCTCTGGTCTAACAGAGGAAGCTTTGACTAGGAGCACAGGAGGTCTGAACCACTTCCACCAGAATCCAGCCCGACCTGTACTCCTCCTCCCCTCTGCTATGCCTCACCTCGCCCCGCTCGCCTCGTCTTTCCATCATTGCTTCTGCAGTTCTCCCATCCTGACCCCCTCTCTAAAAACACACTTTCACCTTTCACCACTTGCTTTTATTTCCTTGCTGTCACCCTTTAAGGATCATGGGAATTTTTTAGACAACTACTCGATGTTTGACAAACTCAGCTTTTGGATTTATCAGATGTTATTTTATCAGGGTCTGTTAACTACTGTTGTAAAATTATTTAATTCAAGATGTGAAATATTTCACTGTAAAGACCAAACAAGTTTCATCTCATGGAATAATATTCTTAGGGCTAACCCTGTGGCTTTGGGTTGATACACTGACTGCATAAAAATAAATATAGAACTGCCAAAAGTGAAGCCATTTTTTTATTACATAAAAAAAAGGAAGAATTTGATTCACAAACTGAATTATTTAAGTTACCTAAAAATGTAATTTACGTAAAAAGTTGCATATGGCTAAAGCACTTAATGTGAGTTCAGAGCAGGTGCTTGTTTATACAGCCACTGAAGCCTTCTATGCTTTGGTGGAAGTGATATGTTCTTGTTTCATTACTAGTAATTTATCTACTTATTATCTATCTACTTATTCATCTATTAATCTAAGTACGAAAGTTCAATAGATCGTTTGCAGGGTGTGAGAAGTCTTTTCTTTTGGTGTTCTTTAGAGCTTGATCATTGCACTCATATTAGATTAATTTCTTTTATAGAATAGCCATTGATGAGCTGGATGCTGCACATAGTCACTGCCCCCAAATGCTGTTTGCCCGACAAACCATCAGTATTAGCAGTGATGGCATATACTTTACTTTACTTATGTGCAATTTTGCTTATATGCATACATACTTTTTACTCTACTACAGCTGGCAGCTTTGGTACATTTTTTTGGTTGAGATTAATCATTTATCAAAAATATGATCAATTAAAATGATTACGAATGTTCATAAATTATATATATATACACACAAGTTATGTAACAATCGTGACGTTTGAAGTGTGGTATTTGAGGAATGGTTTGCAAGAAGAAAAAAAAAATCGATGAAAGGTTGAAAGATTTAGCTTCATTCAAAGTATGAGCAGTACGATTTCTAATAAAGCCCACTTGACTACTGACAGTACAACTGTATGAAACAAATAACAATATCCCCTTTTATATATTAAGTGGTGAATACAGATCATATATTGGGTATGTGAGTTTATGTGGAGGCAGCCGCGATGTTACAGCACATAACTCTCCCTCCTAACCACACTGTCATTTTTATTCATATGTTTTAATATGGATTAAACAAATAAGATACAAATGTGTTGATTAATTACCCAGCATCAGGGTTTCTGGTGAGCCTTTTTTCTCATGTCACCCAAAAACAATTGACCACTTCTTAAAACCAGTCACCCATTAATACACGATGAACAGCAAAGACCATAACTGTAATCATAGTGTTTGTGTGAGACCAGGCCTCTTTCTTCCTTTCTGTTTGTTGGACCATTAAACACAAAACCTCAGATACCACAAACCAGATTTCCTGATGATTGAGAATGATGCAGAATCTCACCACCTCATTGTGACATTTTGTAAATTACCCCACATTATTTCTTCCTGCATGTTTTCCCACAAACCACTGACCAGATTTTAATGAAACGTAGGCGAATGATTCATTTTCACACATCATGCCAGATTTTCAAATTGGCTCATAAGCACTACAGTTTGGTTTGTACGTGCTCTGCCATCAAGAGAGGACGACATTTATGGGAAAATATTTATGGCGCAAAATTTATGGCACAACATTTTTTTTTTAAAGGACTTGATTGTGATAACCATGTCTCAAGCTCTCTCAGTCGCCCCTGGCCTCTAAGATCTCATCAGGCTCAGTTTTACTGCAGAAATCTGCCATCTCTGACCCTCAGAACTGCTATTTATGACGTGCACATGTTGGCCCACAGTCTATGCTCAACAACACACAGCCCAGCACAACAGTCACTGACAGTTTCAGACCATTGCAGTTGTTCTCTTCAAGTCCAGCTACAACATTTTGGAAGAAAAAAATGTGCTTGCAACCTAACATGGGTCCTTGGCGTATGAATCTATAGTGTAGATTCTACATCAATAAGAATAAGGTGTGGTCAAGTGCATTGTTGTTACAGCAGCAGAGAGAGAGATTGCGTCTTTGACCAATAAAAACCTAATCTTAAGATAATGATGCAGTTCCTGTTATTTGAAGGTGCAGTTTGAGATTCTGGAGAAAGTTTGGCGGCCAACACGTCTCATCTCCAGGTTGTCAAGTTGTCGAGAACTTTTGCTTGGTGCTCCATCCAATTTTCCAAATCTCAACCCAAAGCATCAGTATTTGACGAACCGGGTATGAGACTCATCAATCAACTGTCTTTATCCTAAATTGCATACTGCTCCTTCAAAGGGCGCCTGATTCAGCAAGTACGATGTGCTTATAAAGACAGATTCTAAACACATGTTCGATCTGCTCAGGCATACTGAGTTACTGATTGGTCGGTTGGGAGATGGTGGATTAGAAGTTTGGGAGAAGGTGGGTGCTAAAAAAAATATATAATCTTTTAAAGGGAATAAAATAGGAGATTATACTCTGAGTGGTTACATTTATTTTATTCCCAAAACACACGATTAGTAAGCAGAATACACCACTTTGTCACTGTGCTGTAATTGGTTGCAGATTAAAAGCTGAACAGACCCTAAAGCACTTGCACCATGCACTTTAGACCAAAAAAACACATTGATTGTTGCAATAAGGCCTGAAAGCTGCTTTGCTTAATTCTGTAGGGATCCGGAGGTCTGCTGTCCTACTAGACCTGACAGCAAACAGCAGTTGGGGAACATGTGGAGGAGGACATGGGAAGTTAATCTCAGACACGTTATCTTTCCAGCTATATTTATATCCAGAAAAATGGGATAAACTGTTTGAAATGGGGAGTCATCAGCATGACTGAAGTGAATCAAGGCCTTCCCTACTTATCAGAAAACACATCCACAATATGTAGCAATTTTTTCCTTTGAAAAGTATTGATCTTACAAGTCTGCATAACACATTTCTTCCCATTGAACAGACAATTATTTGACAGCTGGCATTTTAATGTATGCTACAGCTGTACAAAAAGATTTATTCACAGGTCCAATGATACCAGATGTTATTGCCTCCTGCCCACATTTTCAATGGATCTGGGAAGCCCCAGGAAACCAGATCACTGTGTTTCCATCTTTATTCATTGTGTGATTTCAGGAGTAAAATATTGGCATAAAAATGAGTGGATTAAAACACAGCTGTGGACTGGTAGATCACGTCAGTCAAGCAATGTGTGATAGAGAGAGAAGCTCAAAAGTAACACTTATGTACAGACATATATATAAATGCAAATAAAACACATATAAGGTGATGGAAATAGTGAAGCGTGGGATGGGAAAGGCCAAGATAAGGGTGAGTGAGAGCAGCTCAGGAGTGAGGTCAGGCTAATGACAGATTGCTTATAATTATGTGTCTGGTTGAGTTTTCATGCCAGACAGGAAAGCTGATTTAAAGATGGACCTTTTCACCAAAATGCACTGCAGAGAGTGAAACTGAGGCTCAAAGTAATGGACAGATAAGACCAAGAGGGTCCTCTCAGACTTCTAAATGGGCCTGTGACTGCCTTGATGTTGAAAAATCCTGGAGGTACTGAGAGAATTATTGCTGTTTTCGGTTGTAACTCTCCAGCTGTTCCAACCCACACCTCCTCCATTCTCTATTTTCAACTCTGTTACATGAGACAATGCTACGCGCATACAGAAACGCGCTCCCTGCTGGGCTCGCCAACTTCAAACAATACTGCAACAACAATGTAGTTCCAGTCTGTTATCAATTGGCTTGTGATTTGTTTTGTTGAGCTATTGACAGTGACAGCGTGGCCATAAAGGGAGTAAAAAGAGCTAATCTAGAGCAGATTGTCCACAAAACAGAAAAGAAAAAAAAACAGCCATTGTGCTTGTCCAGAGGGGCCTTTCAGGTGCACACTAATCAGTAAAAGATGGAAGATGATGACTGGAGTTTTTTGGGAGGTCTGACTCTGGTCTACAGCTCTACGAAGACAATTATACTTCCATTAAACACAGGAAGTGTAACTTAAAGGCCTTGTAAAAGTTTTCTCAAAGAAAATTAAGACGGACTACAACTTCTCAGTGTAACGAAACAGCAAAATCTCAGAGCTGTATAGTTCTGCTGAAAGAATCTCTGAAGTGTGAGAAAAATGAACAGGTTGCTGTTCCCACAGCTCGAGGTTTGTTGATCGCCATCCAAAGTATACAGGCAAAAATCGCCAAAGGGAGAAAAGAGAGCGATAGTTTGAATAGAATGCCCTTGTGGACTTCTGGATGCAGTGCAAACAATCCGTTAGCGGATCGTGTTCGCTCCCAATGTGTTGCCCTCATGTGCGACTTGACTATTTGTTTCCACTTGACGAGAGCAGAAACTTTACCAAGTGTTTTTTAACGTTTAGCTGAAGGCAAAAAAAAATAAAAAAAATCACTTCTTCCATTGTGTTAATGATGAGGAGTGAGGTGAAGACAGAGCTGTCAGTGCCTTGCTAAAATCCCCTGGATGATAAACAGTAGACTGCTGCTGGAGGGAATTTAATCACCGAAACATACACACTCACACTATATGCACATGCCATAAATGTGCGCGCACACACACACACACACACACACACACACACACACACATGTTTACAGTTTATCCGGATTCTACTCAATACCGCCAGACATCTACAGATTTACAAGCATAAAGGATGATCTCATCCTTGTGCACCTGTGCACACACAGAGACAGACAGACAGACACAAAAAATAATCAAATGTCGTGATATCCAATCCAGACAACTACAAAGCACCACAACATGCACACAAACATATTCACACACTACTCATAAACATATGTCCAGACGCATGCAACACACACTGATGCAGGCATCTGGTCCTTGTTACCTGTTCTAACCAAATCAAATCACCTCCTTCCATTCTTCAGTCAGAGGTTTCCTGCTGTTTGACTTAACTGGCTTCAGCACCTAAATTCACTGTTTAATGTTTGTCTGTTTCTCTATTGATCCTATCACTGGAGAGCAAGCCATTGGGGCTGCTGGTGGCTTATTGAGTGTTGAAAACATTTACATAAAACAGGTTGCTTAGGGGAGGAGAAACACACAGACATTCATTCTAAATTCATCTGAGAAAACATGGACCATCATACATGTAGCAGGGTGTTTTTTTAAGCTACAGCAGCAATGTAATAGCTTGTTTTATAGCTTGTAAGAGGGGGACCTCTGACTGCAGATCCCAGCAGGCCCTACAGTGCACACACACACACACACACACACACACACACACACACACACACACACACACACACACACACACACACACACACACGTCTGCTTCTCATCACCTGCTATAGAAAGCAGCCCTCTGTCTTTACAACCAGATACAGATGAATAGCACTTCAATGATGTGATACATTCTGCCTCATTTCTCATTTCTATCTTCATCTGTCTCCGCAGGGAGAGAACGGTCACTGTCATCGTTGAATCCTTTCCTTGACATAAATATTAGCTTACTAGCACTACAAAGTCCTTAAATGCGACTGAACAAAAATAAGCTCCAATCAGCTGAGCTAGAGCTTCCATAAGTAAAAATGTTTTTGCAAATGTAACATGCTAACCTTAGCTTGCAAAGATTGCTCTACACCTGCATTCAGTCTGGCTATTGGGTAGCATTGCAAGGCAAACAATGCGATTGCTAACGTAACATGCAGTAGATGTTCCTGATGGATGATAAGAAAAAAAAATTGAAGATGGAAAAACACAGGTGTAAGGAATAAAGTAAAAGATGAAATGCATCTCTTTCAGTATCAGGATCCTGTGACTGTGCACACTGGCTAACTAATTACACAGACACAGGTGGGCTGAGGCTCAGGCTATGCCCCTATTTCGCTATTTACAATATACATTTTTGAAAGTGCCCAAATTTAAAGTGTAATCCAATAGTCTCTCAATAACTTTCACAATAAAATGAAAAGGTTTTTTTTTTTTTTTTTTTTACAAACCTTTCTTGCTAACAATCTCACAATGTAATGCCTTACATTTTCTAGATTCAAAAAATTGCAACTGTGGAATAATACACAGCGGAAAATAAAGGTGACTAGCAAGTATCCACAGTCCCAGTTTACTGCTAAATACAGAGGAATTCTGATAAACATAACATAACAAAGCCATTATATTATTGGTAATACTTGGGGGTCATAACTGGTACAGATCAAAACATAAAGCAGAGCCTGTTAGGTACACTATAGTGAATGGTTTATCATGTATTATCCAGACGGGCCAGAGGAGAGTAGCAGCAGCCCTTAAGAGAAATTTGCCCTAAAGAGTAAAAAGGGATAGTTAGCCTGCTAAGTTGTTAGCCTTGGCAGCTTCTATGCTGTTGCTTAACAATGATGATTTCATCAATGAACTGCTCCACTCCACTGGAGTGTCGTAGTTTGACATGACAGTGACAGTGAGCCAGCATGCAGGGAACTTCAACTTAACACTTTAATCAAAAAAACAGTCAGTTATAACTGATATAGTGCAACGCAAATGCCCTCTCCTCTGCTCTGTCTGTAGATATATATTTATACCTTTTGGCAAAGTCTTGTCTTTAATTTTTGCTCTGTGACCTCCTATAGTGAGTTTAGGTGTTCTGGGAAAGTTGAATACCTGTTCGTGTGCACTGCGTACTTAGACTAAACATCACTGTGACACACATGGAAAACTAAGCATATTGGTTGCATAAGCATTTGGTGTTATCTGGGACCAATTGACCAGGACACATTCCAAATATACTTCTTCACTTAAAAATTTATTGATTTTCTGATCCAAAGAAGGGAAACAGAGGAAATGGAGTAACAGAGGAATAGAAGACAGAAAAACCCACAAAGAAGATGGAATGAGTATTACACAGAAATGGAGATAGAGGAAGTACAGACTGAAAAAATAAAAGAAGATGACAGATGACAGAACAAGATACAGAGGGGAATAAAAGGAAGAAGGTTGGGCATGATGGATGGAGATGTAAGAAGATGAGAGGAAGGAAAAACAAGGAAAGTGAAAGTAATGGACACAAAAAACAATGAGAGGAAAAAAATCAGACAGGGAATCCAAGAGGGAGCATAAAATGAAAATGTGTGGATGTGTATTGAGCGGAGCTGCAGAACGTCAGTCAGCATCCCACCACATGTCCTCATCGAGGTGGGAAGCCACTTACAGAAGAGAGAGAAAAACACTCAGCACCGTTCCCCCTGCTCTGATTTCCCCTTCTTGCTCTTTTTTAAGACTTTTACGTGGTTTTCCAGGCAAATCCCCCACTGAGCAGTACACTCGGCCTGCCAGTGAGCAGCTTTATTTCGTTTGGATCAAACAAATACCTCCACTTCCAAGGTCCCCCCTCCCACACACACACACACATATAGACACACACACACACACACACACACTTTACTTTCCTCCCTTTTCTACATCTGTTCCTGTAGCTTTTGTGCTCTTCACATTTTTATGATTTTCATTATG
>JAOWBC010000001.1:25226120-25239615 GCA_028566105.1 Hypoplectrus providencianus
ACACACACACACACACACACACACACACACACACACACACACACACACACACACACACACACACACACACACTATCAAACACTCTTTGCTTAGACTAAGCAGATGAAACAGAAAGCCTGGACTTAGAAACAAGAAAATGGTTCAGTAACACTGCCTAAAGGATTAAGCTCAACTGTTACTAAAACCAAGGTCAACCAAGACCTAAAGAAAAAGAAAAACACAAATAAATAGCAAAATGCAGTTGTTGCCAACAGCCTGAATGACAACTGGTGTCTAACGTCTCATTGAATTATTTACCAAAATAAAAAGACTCTCCAAAGGATGAAGCTCGAAGAAAAAGACATTTTCACAGCCAGTTGAGTAGTGAAAACTGCACTGGCTGGATCTCACCAGCAACTACTTTAAGGCAGCATCTACAGTTCTCACCTTTATAAAATACAGTTATGTGTCATATAGGGTTCTGAGGGGTATACCAGAAAGGACTTGCGGCAACATCCTCAAAGTCCTTAGACCCTCAACTGTGATCTGCACTGCAAAACATCTGCAAAACCTGACACGTATGGCTAAAATACAGTCTACTGAAAGCTGAAAGCAACAAGGCTGCCCACCTTGGTTCACATTGGGCCTAAACAGGTTTCTAAACAGTTAAAATGCCTCACATTCAACAAAGAGATAAAGCTAGAAAATTCTTTTTCATTCTTTGTGGTATTTCAAAATGCTAAAAATGTACTTTAAAGGGAGAAAAATACCTTACAATAGAGGGATAATCCAACTGTGTTTGCATTATCAGGAAGTGGGTGTTTTTAGAACAGAGCCAGACTAGTGGCTGAGATGGCATGTGTGCAAACTGGGTGTTTTTATCCAGCACAAAGTAAGTGTAGAATAATTAAATTAGGGGGACAACATACGAAAGCCACAGCATCTGGACTTCAGTTATGGATAACAAAACCTGAATATCTGCTAATAAAAATGCTTGCACATGTCAAGAAATCAGATTTTGAGTCTTTATATGAATTTACCTATTTCCATTGTAACATTCTAATAATCAGGTTAAAATGAAACAAGGGATTTTACCTCACTTTAAGATATTTCCACTTGCTTTAGGACAAAAAACTCAGAATCAGATTAAATGAGATCAGCTGCAATGTTTTACTTTACCTGCCGAGCTGTGTGTCACAGCAGGTGTGGGCAGGATTGTACGAGGGATCAATCTAGAGGAGCGACCTGGTTAGTCTTTGGTATCTAGCTGTGCAATAACCAGAGGCTAATGTGAACCAGAAGATATATGGTGTTAATACACTGGTCACATGATTGTACACATGCATATCATTTTGCTGCTGTCCTAAAAAAGACGCGATAACTGCAGTGTCCGCAGTCAAATTTAAGGTTTACATGGTCGATTGTTTTGACTGTTTTTGACCCCTGCAACCTTCAAAACCGGTTGACAATCCTACAAATCTAAACATGTCAGTAAGGAACTAACTATCATTTTCCTCTTCCCTGAAAAAAAACAACAACAAAAAAAAAAACAACAAGATTTATCACTCTTCTCAGGTTTGAGGAACCAAAACAAAAAAGGAAACAGAGGCAAGCACAAAACAAGTTATACGAGTGAACACAGGACGAGAGCAAGCCCATCCCAGCTCTGTTTGTCCCCAAAAAACCACCAGCAGCGTGTCAGTAGGTTCATGTTCGGTTCAGGTAGGATTTCCATCACGGGTTGTGGCGTCAAGTCTTGATGGCTTTGCAGCCGTCTGAGGTATGTAGTATAGCTCTCCCTTTTGAGAGAGTCAGATGAGGTATTCTTGAACAGTCATGTAGACTGATGATGTGCATTCTTCAGGTATGAATCCCTTCTTTTTTCTTTAAGTTAAAACAGTGATTCCTTGCAGTTGTCACATTGCTTCCTGAGAGAGAGGCCCTCTAGAGCAGAGAGGCTAGTGTGAGGTCTGAGAAGTATCCATCGTTAAGGACGCCGTCAGATTGACATTCAGTCCTGTTGCTGCGGCTTGAGGAAAGATGCTAAAACAACACACTTAAACCTGATTTTCTTACAGCCTTTCTGTAACAGAGACAGGACCTGGGTGGAGAAATGGCCAGCTGTGAGCGGATGAGAGTTTCCCCCAACTTTGTGCGCTACAAGTTAAATGACAGTTTGTGGGGATCTTCAATAAGATGACTTTATAGCGGACATAAAAATCCTGTGTGTTGCTTGAGAAAGGTTACAGTTTGGGTAAAATCATGTCCATGTTTTGACGTGTGTGTACGGCATTAACCTTCCAACCAATATAATTACCTACTTATCTGAACCGAGGGCAGAATTGTGAAACTAGGTATTTAATGTGCTGATCTACAGCATCTGATCATTCACCAGTTTGAGTCAACAGTGTGTTGAAGAAACCTGAGCGGCCCGGGTTGGAGGCCTGTCACTGTGAGGTGGGGGCTCTGTACATGAGGTTCCACTGGTGAGAGTTACCCGACTTCCCCTGATTGCAACTAGGTCAAAAAAAAGAATATAAAAATAAAGTTGATTCAGGTTAAATATACTACAGCTCCTGAGGTAAAGACACCACTGCAGGTTACTTGATTTGAGGTATGTAAAAAGAGAAAAACTAAAAACAAAATCATTCTAAAACACAAAATCAAAAAGACAACAAAATGGCAACAAACAAACAAAATGTCCTAAGATAAAACTTTTCAAGTTCAGTTGTGACTACACCTGTCAGTGGGTTTTGGCTGAGCTGATTGTGTTTAGCATGTTCATTAGGATTAACAAGTGTATGCATGTGTAGATTGTGTGTCTGTATGTGTATACGTGTGTGTTTGTAGTGTTGTGCGTGTATGTGTTTGTATGTTGAACAAAATGCATAGCTGTGCGTTTGGGCACGTGCTGTCATATAATATTCTTGGGCACTGTGTTCATGATTGGACAGCCAAGAGGTTGACAGGGTTGATGAGGTATTTGTTGTGCAACAGTTTGTTATTCTTATCGGTTTCTCATTGTACTGAATATTCTTGCTGGGCCTCCCGGTGGGAGAGAGGCCTGGGGAGCAGGTACAAAGGGCAGCCTGAGTTAGGGTGACCCACTGGGGGCTGGCTCAGCCGAGCCGGGGCCCTTGGAGGAGGAAGAGGACGTGGGGCTGAGGGTCTGAGCCAGGGGTGCAGAGAAGCCAAAGCCGGAGCTGGTTCCAGCAGGGGAAGCTGAAGCAGCAGCGGCCGGCACAGCAGGCCCAGTGGCCCCACCAGATTTCTGAGCAAACAGGGTTCCTGTAGGAAATAAGGAGACAATATTTCATATACATGGTGCCATGATCACTACAAGGGGAAAGTAAAGGATTTACACGCTCACAGCCATTTATCAGAGCTTTCATTCAAGAAAACATTTCATTGGGATGATTTAACAGCTCAACAATTTGTCAATAACATTTAATAACTCCCTATACAAACCTGAGTACATGGTGCCATTGACCTCCACTGAGACAGTGATGCTGGAATTTCCATTGGTAGAGATGCTCAGAGACATGTCCTGCTGCTTCTCTTCTGAAGGAAGAAAAAACAAACAGTTTTTCACTTTATTCATTTGACACAAAATTCCAAAACATTAGTACATTTAGATTGATTATCCAGAAATGCTGTGCTTAGAAACAGTCACATTGCTACCATTTTGTAACCCACTTTGGACTGATGTAAAGGAGCTGAAACAATGATTTGGCATTCAATATCTTTACGCTAAATACGTTTTGTAAAACTTTGTTCTGACATGGTTACAATGAGAAGTGGAAAACCTTAAAAAGAAAAACTTGATTATTAGTGAATACTTAGTTAATATTTTCCTCAATGAAAGCACTAAATTTAATTATCAATTATTTTAACAGTATTTTGACGAACAGTGGCAGCACTGACCTCTGGTGGTGATGGCGGGGGCTCCCAGACGCAGGTTCATGGGCATTTGGGAAGCCATGGCCAGCAGGTTGTGTTGGAAAGCCTGCTGCATCAGGCGCTGCTGCTCTTCTGCCAGGCGGGCCATCTTCCTCTCTGGCCCCTCTGCTCCGCCGCTGGTCTCCAGCTTTTCTCTCAGCTGCTCCAGTGTGGCGGCTCTTGCCAAACCTGCAACCTGTTGGTGACCCAGGGCCAGTGCCATAGAGGGTCTTGCTGCCATGATGGAGGGGGTCAGGTCATCTGGAAGAGAGAGGAAAAAAAGGAGATTCAGCTACATGAATTGTAATGGGTCCATTAGTTCATTTACATAGACTGAAAAAAAATTCAGAAGCATGACCGTCTTGTGACAGCCGTTTGCATAATAATAAGTGATGTACTTGTGTGTTTGAGAAATGATAAAAGATTCAAAACTCTTCATTTAAATACAACCAAAACAGAGCTGGTTTGAGCATGCAAAGCAGTTATACATCATTAGTGAGCGGGACATTCAGACCACATGTCCTCCTTCCATGACCCCATAAAAAGGATGACAGGTAAAATACAGTGCACTGCACTACTCAAACTGTGGATACGGTCAGGGTCCGAAGCAAAGTCACATTCCAGCCAAGTCAAAGTGACATCAGATAAGACAGCGGGATAATGACAGTTATCATCAGGATCCTACTGATGTGGACTAAGAGCTTCAAAGTTCATAAAGTGTCCCCCCCAGCGTGGGAACCATGTTATTAATCACTAGTAAAGATGAGGGCTCTTAACAGCCTGAGGCAAAATTGGTTCACACATGGACTTAAACACCTGGATTGACTTCTTGCACACACACACACACACACACACACACACACACACACACACACACACACACACACAAATGCAGACATGAAACACGAACAAATTCATATAAAACTATTAAAAATGCAAACAGATACAAACTCACAGACTTATGGAGATCTATTAGAAGGGAGGAAAATTACTTGATCCTTAAATGTAATATGTAAATGACCCAGCACACTCACATACCAACATTCCAGCATGAGCACACTGACAAACCAATACGTATAGATACATGCACATTCACACACAATTAACAAAATGAAGACATACTCTCTGAAGGTGTTGGAGCTATCAATGATGTCTTCTTATTGCTTTGTAATCATGATGAAAACAAAAACAACCCTGAAATCTTTATAACGTGAAACTTTTAAAGTTTCATTTTTGTGTTAATCCATTGCTATGATGTATGTAGTTTTTCTATTAAGCAACAGAGGGCAGTATTTTCCAATAAGTTCTTCAAAGTCTAAGGGAATCTGTAACTGGAACACTCCAGTTCAATCCAACCAGTACAGAGAAACTACCCTCCATGGTTAACATTTACCCAATATAATAAAGCATCCATAGATCTAGAAGGGGGTTTGTGGACAATGCATCAATGTTTTTCCTAGTTACAGCCTCCTTCCCCATCCACAGTTACAGGCACCTATATCTGAAAGCTGTTTCAAGAGTAAATCAAGCTCTTTTTAAGATACATAAACCAAACATTTCTTGAAAACATTATCATCACAAAGAAATTGTCCCTGTTTATACACCAATTTATACCTATAGTATGTATGTTGAAACTTTAATACTGTCTGTTTAACTTTGATTGTACATTTAATTATGGTTATTTCAGTGCTTGCTAATTTCTAGAATAAGGGATCAACAACTTATTCAGTGTTTAGCTAGCTGACCTCATCAGCCCCTGGGACAACATACAAATGTGACAATAGAGTTGTTTAATTTCAAATTTCTAAGAGCATAAGTGATTTTGTAGAGGAAACACCAGTATGCTGAAAATCAAGCATTTCGATTCCTATTTATAACCTTCAAAACACATCAGTTAAAATTAAGTATTTTCCAAATTTTCAAGACCTTGCATGAAGCCTCAGCATCTTTTTAATACTCCAATAAAGCTTTTGGACTACTTTCAAATATGTTTTATACCAAGTGTTGTAAAAACCTGAAGTAATGAGGTTCTTGTCTGTAGAGGTTAAACTCACACCATAAGAGGTCTGGGTGTTGACTATATGCTTCCTACCTTTCTTCAGAGAGGGTCCTGGTGAGGCCTGCAGACCATTGAGGGCACCTGAGGCCCCTACACCCAGAGCTGAAAGGTGCATCTTGGGAGGTGAGAGGATGTGGGGAGCTGTGCTGGGAGAAGGAGAGAAGCGGAAAAGGCTGCTGCTGTAGCTGGGACGACGACCCTCGCGTCGGTTGCTGTCTATCGCAGCCTGGAGCTCACCTGGGGAGCTGAGGCCTTTCCTCTCGCACTCATACGGGTAAAGGTATTTCATGTACCTTAAGGGGAAAACACACACATAAAGCAATACGTCACATCACCACAGAACCATTCACATGGCTACTGGGACATTGCCATTGGGACACAGTTGCCTAATCCATGTCAAAAACATGACCACAACTATTTCCGTTGGATGATTTTATGGTGTTCTGGCATGAAATCTGGCTACTTTGAAATGTCAACTTTGAAAAAAAGCTCTTTATGCTGGCTGTCAGCTTTAGTCTTAAAATAGTAATCTCTGCCTTCAAAATGTTTTTTTCCAGCAGACAAGCAACTAAGTTAAGGAAAAGGTAACTGAAAAAAAAACTGTACCTCTAAACCAAGGTTGTCTTATTTTAAGTCAAATATAGTAGTATGAAGGGTATACATTTTTTTTTGTAGTTTTTGTAGTGACGGATCAGTTTTTTCATCAGTCAACAGTCATCCAATGTAGGAGTAGCATTAGGTTTGTTACTATATATTTAGGTTATACTCTATCTATAAATGCTACTATTTTATACATTTTATTTTGCAAATGTTAGTGAGTGTTTGGGTTCAGTTCTTGATGAAAGAGTATAGTAATATAGTATCCTCCTTTCATTTTATCTTGGCACTTCTCTCACAGCAATTGTGTCCCTTTTTGAAGCCAACTGTGGACATTCAAACATGTACAAACTGCTTGACACCTAGTTACATGCATACATATGACCCAAATATTGGTTTTTTTTCCCAGCCGAATCTAGCTTTGTTTGTCTGTCTCTAATCCCCTACCGTGAGTGCTCTCTACAAAATCTTACTTTTCAGGCTGACAACAACCTTAAGGGCATGTATTAGCACATGATTCAATGACACCTAGTTTGACATTTGCGCAATAACATGTTTTGCATGTTGAGTATACTCAGATGACATCACAGGGGCTCTACAAGTAAGCACAGTCACAGCTCTGGTATTTCTCATCCCATAAGGGCATTCAGTAAAATGAACATACAGTGTTGTGCATGCTGACTGCATAATGGTTGAATAGCAGATCAATAAGAAGCTAAGAGCAGCGTCCATTACATAGGGCTAGCAGAGCAAAGCTACACAAAAGCCCACCAACATTAAAAATACATAAAGGTTCATTAGGGCACCCAGCCAGTGGACAAGATAGAGAGGTGTTACAGCTATGGAGGGATTTTTTTTGAGATAGCAGGAGGATTTCTGTCACGGTTTGGTGTTCAATCTGTCAGTCAAACCCTACCTTAGTCATTGTGAACTCTGACCCAAATCCCATCAATAAATCTATGGGAATCAATGTGTGCTATGTGTGATGTAACGGGCGAAGAGATTGAATGTAAAGAGTGAAGGTGGCCTGGTTGAGGAAACAAACCCGCATGTGTATAAACACACAGGCTCAGGATAATATTGACATCCACGCTCATACCAAAACACACAAAAATCTTCCTTATTTATTTCATTAGGAAAGGGCTTGTTTCCAGCTGAGAGGTGGACCAGAGATTCTTTTAAATTAGAGCAACAAACCATTTGCATTACAATACTCAGGTGTTTTGTGACACAGATGCAAGGACTTACTGTGTGCGCAGGGTGAATGCTGCACTGGTGATGGAGGTAGGAAGATTGAGTCCCTTTGTGATTTCTCTCCAGATCTTTTTGTTGATAACCTCCACCAGGCCTCCTTTCTCTGTCACGAGTTTGTACAGCATATACAGATCCAGGACCTGCTTGGCCATGATGGGGATCCGATTGACTGGGGTTCCTGTAGAGGAGAGGAAAACCATAAAATAAATCAATACAGTATAAATCATACATCTGGATCGGAAAAGCTTAGTGAAGCACAATGGATGTTTTATGGTGGATGAATGTATTTCAAAGTGCATTTGTGTATCACATGCATTTTTAACATGGGCAATCCCAACGGGAATAGAACCCTTAATGCCGACAATTTCCCTTGTGTGCGTCCCTGCCCTACACCTTACACAGAAAATACATTTAAAAGGTGATACATTCAAAATGCTATAGCAGGGTGAATTCTAAATAATACATTAATTCATCTATCACTTGATGCTGAAACACCCAGAATCATTTCAGATCTCTAGGTACTGATCTAAATGCTGTCAGGATGCTGGTAAGACGAAGTGTCAGGCCTGCTGCCTGCACGCCTGTTAAATCTGGCTTGAAAACATATTAGCCCAGTTAAGGCAATCTGGCTTGACCTGGAAAAGGGGATTCCCAAACAACACAAAGCAAAGCGGCTCTAGACTTTTGATACAGATGCATTAATCTTGTCAACAGCTTATCTGCAGTGAGGCTTGCAGGGAGCGTGTGGGGAGGAGGTGGGTTGGAAACACACAGGGAGGAGGGGGTGGTTCGCCGTATGCAAAAGAATCAAAAAGTGCAATGCAAGAGTGTAAGCATGAAGCGGGAGGAGGGGACTGGGGATTGTGACGACCTGCTAATCCATGGGCAGCGGTGGGTGGGGGGCTCCTGGATAGGCCAGTATAATGAAGCTCATTTAGAGGATTTTACTGAGCAAATCCACACCCCTCTGCTGTTAGTGCTGCTGGACACATTGCAGGGGAGTTGCACAGATTTGCCCTTACAGTTAATGCTAACCAATCCTTCAGCCCCTCCACCGGCTGCTCTTAACCTGGAATCAGACTCATTAATGACTTTGTAAAATAGCAGTGTGATCAGGCCATGAAGATTAGCCCTGATTCATTTTCTTAAGTTAGCAACATGTCTTAAAGCCATGTGCAAGGGGACTACGTGAACACATGGAACTAGGTAGGTGTGGAGATAAGGAAGGTGGAGCTGCACTGTTAGGCCACTATGACTCTGACCTATTAAGTGTACTACATAATGTTCTTTTGCTTCAACACCTCCTGTTGTGTTCACTAAAAACAATTGTCTCTCTAAATATTTCAGATATCTAGAAGACAAGGTATGGAGATAGACTGTTCTGACCTGTTACATGGGCCAACATGAACCAGTGGCTCTTTTAATATTGGATAATATCAAAGCAATAAGCAATGAAGTTTTTAGGGTTTTAGGGCTAATGTGGATTAATCGCTAAAGTCAATCAAATAAAGCACAAAGTACAAAGAAGTTTGTACATTGACTGATTGTGTATTGTAAATGTGTCCAAATTTCAAACCTGGGTGGCAAAAATCTTCCCAAATTGCCCTTAAAAAAATATATTTTATTTCTATCCTGCAGGAGCGCAATTACAGACAGTCAGGATAACCCATGTAGAGCAGATATACATAACAGAAACACCAATTACAAAGACACAATTTATCAGGTACACCTGTCAAGTTGAATTCTCCTCTCATTCTTCTAGTGAACACAATAACAGCATCATAGCAGTAGATAGGGTTAATATATATTAGTCCATTCTGTTCTAAGAAAATGGACATCTTATCTCCAGAGCCAATTAACAATTAGCCAAACAAGATGGCCTTTGCCAAGATGCCAGCTTCCTCACAGATCATTTGGATTAGCTTACCGACGTACTGGGCAATTATCTAGCAGTTACCTAGCTTTTTTTTTAATTTTTTTTTTAAAAATAAATGACGGGTCTGTATTCACATCAAGTTATCCAATAAGACCAGTTACCCATCCTTCTCTCAAAATATTTATTTTTATCAGTAGTTGCAACCCGCTCAACAATTTATTGATCAAAACATAAATATGAAGCTACAGTAGTTCGTAACTTAATAGTATAAAAGGAGACCTCACAATAAAACTTTATGATTTCATGAAATGTTACATTTTATTATTTTAATGATCCTGCTCTGTAGAAAATCACATTTTTAAAAAAAATAAAATTTCTATATGACTAAAAAAAGATCATCTTTATTCTGAGGTGACATGGTTAACTTTATATGTCTGCAACATCTCTGGGAAGTTGCCACATTTCCAGAACACCAGTATGTCAGTATGAGTACCAGCCTTGCTTTGCTGCCGGCACCTCGTCAGTAATTTAATGCAGCGTTGGACATCAATCCTGAATCAAACAATTAGTACAACCAGAGGGGTCAGAGATCAGCCAGGGGTTATTGATGTGTGAATTAAACTGCAGGTCAGCAGGAAGCCATGTTTTCATACTGGCCCGGACATGAACAATGAGAGCACAACAAATGAGACACAACAGTACTGGCCCCATAGTGACAGGCCAGCAGTTAGTTCAGCTTTAATTCATGCCTTTGCTTTTATTACCCCTTTATCACTGTCTACTGTCAAATCAGAGCAGATTTAATTAATTTACAAGGAACCACTTTCAGAGCAAATAACCATGGGGGGAGGGGTTTAGTCACGAGATCAGTGCACATGTATTTATTAGAGGGAATGAATGAGCTATCTACATATCTTAAGTGTTCCAGAGGTAGTTTTGAAACCCAAAACGGCATTAATTAGTCAATACATGACATCAGCCAGGTTTCACATTTCAATGAGCTCAAGCATATATGAAAGCGCTGGGAACGCACCTTTGATAATACCATAATTAACCAAAAATCACATTAGCAACACTTGGGCAGTTAGCCACAGAGTTCTCTAATTTGAAAGCCTGCCTTTGGTGTCCAACATCTGCTCCCTTTCTAACCCTGGAGACATTTAGCTTTAACAGGCTTAATTAGACCAGTCCAAAACATTTCTTTTGATCGCAGCAGCACAAGGCCTCAGCCTTACAGGGCTTCAACGTGCACTGGATTACGCTTTTACGATTGTCCCTTTTCAAAGTTATCGTTTATCATTTATCTTTAAAGAATACTTGAGTCACAATGACCAGCAATGTTACAAGACCCCTTTATGCCATTAGGCCATGTGGGCCTCATGTAGGCAACTATTGGGTATTTTATCTCTCCGTAAAGCCCTGATTTGTCCACTCGGCTACTCTGAGCCAATCTGTAATTGGCTACAGGCTTCACCTCCCATCATCCTTTGCCCCGGACTGATTTTCCCCCAGGGACAGGGCCATCAGGAGCCTAGTGATTAATGGCACTAGGGGTCAGAGGTCGCTCTGGTGGGAAGTGGCGCGGCTGAGGGCCCCTGAACCACTCCCTAAGTCTTTCCTCTGACTTCCACAGTGAACACAAGAGCCGCACGGCTAGTATTCAAATGGCTAGACTTCCACTGATAACAGGTATAGATAGAGAGCCAGACAGAAGGGGAAAAGGCTTTGTCAAATACTGCCAATTCAAAGACAACACCTTTGGAGACAGTTTGATATTTGGTGATATATCTGAAAATTAATGTTTTTTTATGTCACGCCTATGAGCATTTTCTAGCAAAGTACAAATGATATTTACAACATTTATACTCCAGGACCGGAAATGTGTGTAATAATAAGTGTCTCACAATTTATCTAGTCTTTAATTAGATTTAAATGTTACACTTCAATTTTCAATGTAAACTTTTTTTCTACACCAATGACAGCTATATCACTATTGGACTATCAAGTCAAGGCATGATTTTATGTCTTATGTTTCTGGAAGGTACTGTAATGACGCCAAAAAGCAGTAAAGCCATGGTTAAATTTTCAATTTCAATGATCCCGCTTTCAATCTCAATAGTTGAAACTGGGAGCTATTTTTTTAAAATCAATTTTCAATTTCAAATCTGAATCATGACACCTCTTTAGTTAACACAGCACAATGATAAAAAAATACAAACATTTCTGAAAACTAAATCATGAAGTTAAACATCAGTTGAAAGCCTTTCTGAGGCTGGAGACATTGATCAGACCATGCACAATTAGTTACCATCACTTACACTGTATCCTTGCATTGAGCAAAAGCAAACAGACTGTGACAGACGAAGACAGGCTGTCCATCTGAATCAAACATTAACATTTCCCACCTCACACACGGCTTTATAACTCAATGCAAGGACAGAAAATGAACAAGGTCATTTTATCTGACCCCTGACCTATATTTAGTAGGAAACAGCTGTTCACATTAAAGGGACTCTATAATAAATCAATCGGGTGCCCCTGGCGCCAGTAGTGGTAAATTACATATCGCTGACTTCACATGATGGGCATTTTTTTAAATAATTAAGTGACAGAGTGACAGCCTTCCAGCGGACAACACACAGGAAATGAATTTTTTACTGAATGAGCATTGGCTGGTGTGAGGTTTCACTAACTTCCACAGATGAATACAGACAAAGAAAATAAGAGGGATAGAATGAAACACAGCATAAAGAGAGACAATTTCTGCTGCCTTTAGGAGGGAAGGAAAGACGGAAGGATGGATAGATAAAAAGAAGGAAAGAAAAAAGGGGGGAGGTGGCGTAACTAGCCAGCTGGAGAAAGACTGGATTACTGCTGTAAGGAAGGTGTCAGCCAACACAAACAGCCCCTGGCCTAATGGCAGTGTCTGAGTCCTTTAAGAGCACCCACACCTTCCTCCCCCCTACCTAAACCACTACACAGCAGATAGGACCCATTCAGCGCTTCATCTCACTCCGTACTTCAGACCACTTCCTGACTTAATTTCAAGTAGATTCAATTTGCCTTCTGTTAGTAAAAAAACAACCTTAAAGCAGTATATATTATTTCTGGCCTTTTTTTCCCCTGTATATTAAGTGGATTAGGGATTGTAGTCATCGGACATTACGATATTAAAAGGCAAAATGAGCAAATGTAAATTAGCTCTGCTGGCAGCCTATCTACGAGAAGAGAAACATTGATTTTCATTGTGAAGTGGATTTATAAATACACCTTCCCGACCAAAACAGTTCCAGGGCTAGTTTGAACAGGTACCTAATCCTGAACCGGTTCTTTGCTTTGCAACAGCCAAAGAACCGACTCTCACCTAGGAAACTGGCTCCAGAGCAGCACCAACTGAGCTTTGCTGGTCTCTAACCACAAACCAACACATCAGAGTAGGTGGGGCGGGATTATCATGACCAACAAGACCAACAAAAACCTGCATCATTGATTTTATTTAATTTGATGACTGCAATGTGACCAATAAAGGCTAGCGCTAGTGGGCTAATTTTAGCTGGTAAGTGTTAGCAGGCTAATGTTATCTTACAATAAAGTCCAAAATTAACATCTTATGTCCAGTGGTAATAAGAACATTATTCCTGTGCATAGTGATCAGGGTGAGCAGAACAGATTTGTTGTGCTATTCTTGTTTGGGAGCTTACTGTAAAGAGATGTAGTCTTTTGTTATTGGTTTGACTGAAAGAGCTGAAAATTAAGTATTACAATTTCAATTCACTTTCTGGGCTATAACA
>JAOWBC010000001.1:25257933-25274396 GCA_028566105.1 Hypoplectrus providencianus
ACATACATACATACATACATACATACATACATACATACAAACAGTACCTCTTTGTCTGACCCATGTGTACCTTTTAATATTCACACACTTTAATTGGGCATTTTTTCTGTAGTTTGTAAAAAAAAAAAAAAAAAAAAAAAGGGACACAAGTTACTACTGGCTAATTCTAGTGCTGACATTACATGTCTGCAGTCTAATATCCTCACTCATTGCTGCCTTTTTCATTAAGATGATACATATAGATAGAACTCGATTTCCAAAAACACTCAATTCAAAGTGCACCAGTTGTAAAATATATACTTTATTGTGTATTCATGTGCCATTATTACAATATAATATTACAGTGGATGACCTGTCTGCAACAAGTTGACATTCTTTACATATCCATCCATCTGCGCTGGACAAACTACGCAACACACTCCTACATGAATGTCGATGAATGGCTTGGGGCTAATTCTACGCAGCCATTATAGAAAGATGTCTGGAGTAGAGCCACCATTTTAGTGAGGCCAGGCATGCCGGAACAAGAAGGGTTAATGGCTGCTGCTTGGGGAGTGGGGGATGGATGGCATTGATTGCTCAGGATGTTGACGGCACTTCTCCAATTTGATAGTGGAGCTGTTATTAGATGAAGAGGCTTGTTCTTAATAAAAGCATCATGTGATTTGCCTTCACTCCACCAGTAGGAGGTTAAGTGGGCTCAAATAGCAGCAGCCATTGAGCAAAGCAATACTTATTGTGTTACATACACATTGGGAATCATCCTCAGAAAATACAAGCAAGGATAAAAACTGGTTCAAGTAAATTTCCACAAGTGAATAGAAAAAAGGTCAACATACTGTGAATGCAATATTGTATCTAAGTGAAGAAGGTCATACTTTCGTAGGTAACAGACTGGATGACTTACTTGTGGGACGGCAGAAAAATGAGACATGTGGCATAGTACTTTAAAATATGTTGTTATGCAGCCTGCCAGGTTATTGTGTGGACTAATCTAGGCCTAATGAAGAGAGGCACGTGCCATATTAGAGCCCTGTTAGCTCTGAGCTATACCCCTAACCCCTGCCTCCCCACTCCAACGTAGTGTCATGACTCTGTGTCCCACCCTACACAGCGCCACACTGCAGACTAAGTCCCCAGGGCCAGAGCCATTGAACAGGAGGCAAATCAATAGCCCTGGATGTGCAAACACAGGGAAGTCCCCAGCCCCCTCCGGACGCAATCTCACAGCACACGTCAATACTCATCATCCTCAGTCATCTACCACCACGCCAGGGAAACTGAGATGAGGCCAGAATCACAGCTCCCAGGGTGACCTAAGCCCTTCACCAACAAGAAACCCTAACTTTGTATACCAGAGTGACGGTTTCCATGGGAAACGCTGATCAGGACGTGGTTATCTACAAAAAAAAGATAGTGTGTAAACAGCCACACCTTGCCCTTAATGGAAACAAAATAAAAGCACATAGAAGCAAAGTCCCTATAGCAACCCCAGTTAGTAAATTAAGAGCAACAGAATGTCACTGTATTCTCAATGCAAGCTCTTCCAGAATGAAGACACAGGAGGGGAGGTTACCAGTGAAATTCACTAACATTCCTGTACACCAGTAACAGGACCTCACAATAACAGGAGAGCCCCTCTCATCCCATAGGTACTCTTAACATCTCATTCCCGGACTAATCTTTTTTAGCCAAATTGCTGCCTGTCAAAACAGTTCAGCAAGGGAAATCTTTTAAACAGACACAGCAGCAGTAATTTAATCACAATCAAGGTCTCCAGCAGAAATCTGGATTGCAGCCAACAGTAGTGCTGTATGGGCAGTAGACAAAAAAAATAGTAGTTTACGTTACTTATTTTGTACATTTGAATAAAAAATGGAGAAAAATGGTCAAAAGATCTAATGTACCGTAAAATGTACGGTTGAGAACTGATATGGAAAACTTGTGTATGTATTTGCTTTGTACACTTATTTAAGAGCACTGGATCTGTGTTTAAAGCATATAACATATACAGTAAGAAGCTGTTTCTTTGGCACAAGGGCCCTGATGTCTATACTTTAAATCTTTCAAAGAAAGGGAATCTGCTTCCTCTCAGCATGCCTGTAAAAACGAGCATTGTGGGGGGCAATTTCTAATCCAAATCAAATAAATGGAGCTGATCCCACAGCGGGACTCCAGGAATCAGTTATAGTAGCTCTCGCAGTGGGAAGTAGGCGGGGGGTTCATGGGTGAGGGGCGGGTGCATTAACAGTTGGCCTGAGCGGATGGCGTCCTTTATCGGGTAACTACTGTAAAAGATCTCATGGTGAGCTGCCCATACGCTGTAACCAACAAAGGCTCTGGCTAATCGTAATTCCATGTGCGACAAGAGGGAAGTAAATCTCACAGCCACTCAGGAGCATATGGTAGAGAGCCTACTTACAAACAGATCCACGAGTGATTCTCTTTTCTTATTATTATCTAGCTTAAATAAGGGTCACATATTACATGATAGCAGTTTTACAGAAGAAAACAGGACCCAGGGGCATGTCTGACTCAGAGTGTCCAGTCTTGTTTGTAGCAAGACATTTCTGGCTTTTGGGGGAACAGACAAGTGGCAGGGACAAGGGACTAAACGTCCAGGGGCAGAACTTGTTGCTACCTGCCTGGCCTCAGCACCTCTAAACAGGCCACGGAAAAACAGGCCTTGAGGCAAGACCACCCCTCCCTCCATTAATCACTCCAATTACAAAGCTGAAAAAGAGAAACAGAGGTAAAAAGAGAAGGGGGTTGGGGGGGTGTATAGATAGAAAGACAGAATAGAAAGACAGAATGAAAACAGGCAAGCAGACACATGCAGAAGAAAAACATAAATACTGATCAACACACTATTTAGCTTCATCCTCATCCTCAAAAGAGAGACAGACACAGAGAGATATAGAGAGAGTACAACAGGTCAGACGTCTGTCTGAAAGAAAGGGGTGGATCTGCATATATAGTTCCTGGGTAAACATTTCTGTTGGTGACCAGCAAGTCTGGTTTGTCAAATAAACTGACTGCATTTGTTCAGCTCCAGCCTTTTCACCAAGACACCACATTCCACAGGCAGAGGCCCCATCCCCCATTACACTAGCTGGCCCCTTTCGCTGCCTCACACAAATGCAACGTTTATAGGCTGGTGTGGCCAGAAGTTCACACTCATTGGTTCAAAGACCCTTTCACAGGCAGAGCAAACATTTTAGTGAATCACATCTGTGCCACCACATACAGTACTCCATAAGTTAACCCTTTCCCGTAGTGTTCCAAGCCCTTAGGAACCTCGACCTCAGAGAACTACACTATGCACAAACTTGTATGGGGCCCCCTTGGTAACCCCTCACAGATAATTTGATTTGAAGCTATTGCCTTTGCTCTGTGAAGTGCACAATGACAGATATTACATATTCTCCATTATGCAAAGCAGCTACTTTTTTCCAAAGACATACATTAATTTTTGAGAATTAAGGCAAAAGTAATTGTACAATAAAAAACCCTTTTTGGGTCCCTTATAATAAGTGCCATTTTGAGTATAAAGCTATTCTGCTGCATTCAGGTCAACACAGCTATTAGCCATTTCTTCTGGGTTAAAAGCTTTGGCTAAAAATACCTTGCATATCTCACATCTTTCAAAGAGCAAGCATCCACTTCACCACCGTGCTAATGGCAGCTGGAGACATCACACAGACCTAATAGGCCTTTATATACGTTCTCATTATACTGACTGCTGGGAACTTGATACATTTACAATCAACAAAAAACCTTTATTGCTATTAGGATACATCACATCTCATTACACATGAAATGACAGAGGTCACATCGCCTGCAGTCAGATGGGTAAATTACTTCTTTGTCTGGCGTATGGTGGTGGTGGTGGAGAAATTGGTCCTGTTATTCCCAGGGTTTCCTCCATCAGAGAAGTTCATGTTATGACTATCTCTCTAAATCTGCAGTATCAAATGTTCAAACCATAAGCGCAATTCACAGCTTTCTGTAGAGCCTAATCGATAGGGAGCCATTTCTCTGTTCAGAGACATAGGTATCTGTTTCCTCTCAGCCAGCGTTAAGTGTGCAGGGGCATTCCACCTCTGACAGTCCCGTACCCTCCTGAGACCCGGGCTGGGATGATGCAGTCCGTCGCGCATCTGGAGCTCATCTCCATGGGCCAGCAAGCCACTACATCTCTACTGGATGCTCATAAGTCCAACAGACACCCCCAGAAAAAAAGCCAAATTTATGGTAAGTGTGGGAATTATAGAAACAGAAGTTAAGAAAAAGCATGTTCAGAGTGTCATTGATAAAAAAAAAAAAAAAAAGTGCAAACCAATTTTAGTCAGAGGCTAAGCAGTTCACTGACTTACAATGTTTCTGTTTAGTTCTGTTTCTGTTTACACTTCTGGATTTGTTGAAAACAAAAATCCCATTGGAAGCTTATTGTTGTGAATTAGCAGAGCCAATAAGATCTGTTCATTCTAACACCGTCTAGGTATTCTATGAATATTGTGTGTTAACCACAATATGCGCTAGTACTCTTAAGCAGAAACCCAAAACTGGGTTCATCTCATATCTTAATGATTTTTATTTTATGCATCTGAACATGATCAAATTAGATGTTTGTGTATAAAGAAAAGAAAAAATGTTCAGTTTTACATTCTGCAAGAAAATTGTTTTACCTGCCACAACCCTTAATCCACCAACTAGTGGTCGTTAAACCACACCAACATGCAGTGATAACAGTGACCCACACAGGCCTGCTCACCCTAGGATTTACAAAACCAGCAGCCCATGAAAGAGCAATAAGTAGCCTACGGAATGCAGTGTGGACTTCCTTTTTTGTGTTCTTCCACCAGAGAAAGAGAGCCATTCCACATACAGAGTTATATTTGTTTCTCAATTAGCAATATATAAACAACACTGTCAGGTTTTCAAGAGGTAGGAGATTAAAATGAGAGAAGACTTAATGTCATAATCCCTTTCTGTCAGCACCCTATAGTGTAGCCTCTACTAAGGTAAATGGTGAAAATGTTTTTTTTGTGTACTGTTAAAACTGGAGAAATGTTCTCCAATTTTGCAAGTTTAGTCACCAATATACTACTTCATTAAGGGCAACTTGAAAGAAATTAACAAAAAGAAAAACAGAGACAATTATCTTGATCTTGATATGTAGGCAACTATTATGAAAATTTGGATAACAGTGCAGTGTATAAAGCTTTGAGGCACAGAACCTAATTAAATGCCTGCTCCATACAAAGACATCACTGAAATACAGGACATAAGATCAGATAAGATAAACGATACTGATTCCCATAGGGAAAATGGGTTGCTGCAGCAGTAGTAAATATGATATAGATAACAGAGCAAACAGACTGTACTGAACATAGAGCAACAGCAGCAAAAGCACGTACTGTAAATAGTAAAACCAACAGATGCAAAGACATACAGGGTTTCCAGTGAGGTAAGCAGAAGTTTGCAGAGTACATTCATTCTGCCTTACTTTGATTTAATCCAGCTCTTGTGGTGCGCAGTTAGCATACACATTTGTATTTGAATATTCCTTTAAAAACACAAAGACTTTTTTGAAACCATGCTACTTCCATAGAACATAAGCAGCTCCATCTGATCATTTAATCTGCTTTCTTATAACACATGCATGCTTACTCACTTAAAGTCCACATGCATTACTTAATGTCTGATTCCAAAGTATAAGTGGTCAAACGAAAATAACTGTCTCCAAATGAAACCACATTTTGTTCCAATATTGTGCTACCAGTCATTCACTAAAGACCTCTACCACTTTGCTCTGACCACACAAGAGCTGAGCCTAAAGCGTGGCGCTTCCTCAGGTTTTCTAATCACATTTATTTAGGGCAGGAAAACCTGAGATGTCTTTGTTTGACCAGATGGCAGGCTAATCAAGGCTGACTCCACTGGGGGTTGGGGCATCCCAAATCTGTCTCAAACATTATTTAACCATGTTCCACATTAATTTGCTGATGTTTGTTAGAAATGAGCCTTGTGTTCTGTTCACATTCTGCTAATTTTGGACACAGAGAATCCCAATCAGCAGCAGTTTAAAATGGACAGAATATATATTTGTTGTCCAACAAAAAAGCACAAAGTAAAACTACTGCACTGCAGGCTTCATCACACTAAAGAAAAAACATTTCTGATAACCTCCTCAAGCTACAACATATAGTTCTTAGAATAACCTATATACACTGTAGTCCTGGCTGTTAATAATTCAATTTTCTGTGCCACTCTTTAATCATTTACTAACATGGCTTTTGAAATTATTGACTGCAGCTGACATGGTCCATAGTACTCGTTCACAGTGTGATTGTCTATTAACCAGATCAGCTACAGACCAGTGTATGATGTACTTCTTTTCATCTAAAATCATTTTGAAAAAGTTTTAAAAGCTCTGAACCCTGTTATTTGTGCACCCCGACCATTAATTTAAAAAGGGTCTGGCATTCCACTTTCTGATTACAAACAACATTTAAGGTATATGAAGCTGAAGACATAAACACCTATGAATGAATATTACTGAAATACAGTCAGAGGTATTTTTGTATATAGCATGTTGCAAAAACCTCAGCTTGTCTGATTTAATTACAAGGGTTGTCCGAATTCTCCAAATTTGGTTACAATTTAATTAATTTCCTGATATAATATATTAACATTTCCCCTCCTCACTGACCAAAAATGTTGATTAGTGTAGACAGACAACAGAGCATTGGTTTTATACCCTGACAACTGCTTCTCACAATTTTACAGTTTTCTTTGAAAACATACATGGTTTCAAGCATAACTGCCATGCTTTTCTTGAATTTAGTAATCTGGGGCATCGATTTTTCCAATTCTTTTGATTTCTATAATTAAAATTGATTGATTATTGCTTCAGAATTGACATTTTGACAACCCTACTATGTTAACAAACCAATACATATATCAAACACTTAATTATATCTGGAAAAGCACAGCTATCATAAGCTCTCAGCATGTAGTTTGTAGAAGAGATTTCCAAAGAAAAGACAATCACAGTATGTTTCATGTTCTTTAACACTTCTATCTCCAACATACTCTGCAAATGAATTACTAGATTACAAAAAGGACTTTGCCCATGCTAGTAGTAATAATGTTTTTTTACCTATAGGAAACTATGTTTTTGCAAGCACAACATTTAGGGCAGACATGCCTGACAGACATGTTGCTTACTGTTAGTTTCTTGTGATGATTGTGACTCAGGAAGAGAACAGTTTTTGAGGATGTACAACCCTGAATGTAGTATGTAGTACATACTTAGTAGTATGTTGGAAGCTGAGCTGTGAACACATTGCTTTCAGAGTAATGTGACATTTCCTGGGCAGCAGCCAGGACCTTATTTTTCTTCCTTCCTCCTCTGCTGCTAGCTCCCTCTTTCAAGCATGTGATTACACTCAGCTTGTGTTTGAAGACTTGGCAGCCACACAACCTGGCTACATGCTAATATAAACTACATGGGATTTTGGCAGACATTGCAATGACTGTGCAGACTGAAAAGCAGGCAGGCAATAGCGAAAGGAAAGCCTTCTGTAACTCTTTCACCTCCTTCTTGGCTGTGTTTACCCGAGGGCCTTGACACAGTGGCCCAGTTAGCAACTACAGGCCTCTGACACTAGTCTGGAGCTCAGCCAAAGCTGTGTCACAGACAGCCAAGAAGGCCACTAACAATAGACTACTCTCACTCTTCACTTCCTAACTGCCTGGCTCTTCCAACAAGGCAGCAAAGCAGGGGCTAGGACCCAAAGAGACCACATCTTATGTCTGCTACAGAAGTTTGCCAGTTTGAGAAAGTTGTGGCTTCTACACAGTCTCATAGATGCCACATAATGTTCTTTACATGGGACTTCTGACCTGTGTCCTAACAATTTTGTGTGGTTTATCTGTGTCCACATTTAAATTCCAAAACCGATTAAAAAAGAGAGAGAGACACTGCATGATAACCTTGCTAAGTGTCAGCAGGTCAAACTCCAATTCAGAAATGCTTGAAACATGGACTGCAATCTGACTTTATCTACATGAAGCAGTGTTAAAACGAGGACATAAGAACAACATATAATCACGCAAAAGGTTATTTTAAGTCTCTTTCATAGGTAGTTCCCATTAACTTATTGAGATAACCTTTCAAGCACTGCTAGTGATTTTTAACAATTCACACATAAAATGAGTTTATAAACATTACTGTTCAAGACAAGGAGTAACTGAGCAGACAGGGTTACTGCAATACTTCTAAACTTGACTAAAGTCAATTGCCACAAATGTCAATGGAAAAAAAAAGAAAATGGGGCAAGGTTGGGCATGTGTGTGAATGCCAAAAGACTTGTCTTATTTTCAAGTGGATAGTGGAGTCTTGTGAATGGTTTGCTCACTCCTAGCATCTCTTTTCAGACAGACATTACCCTTTAAGGGTACAGCCATACCAGCATTTTCCTTGAAATGTTAATCAGTCTTGAGGTAGAGAATGGTAGTACAGCTTGTCATGATCTCATTAAACATATGACCACATGCAAAAATGTGAACAGACATTTCAAGGGTTATGAGAGAGGCTTGATTGAAGTCACTTTACATTGGATCATTGTATTAAACTACAATACCTTTTTTTTTTCCAACAACTGAAACGCAACACAGCATATTGTAAGCTGCTGAATTATGAAAAGGAAATTTCCAGTTGAAATAATTACTTAGCAAATTTTTAAGTATTTAATTCTAGCTATATCCTTATGCAGCTCCTTGTTTTAAGAACATGATGAAAATGAATATTAGGCTTTCTTCATAGACCTCAAATTAAAATATGAAAAAGATAATTATTTATGGTTTAGTGTTAAGCTTGAAGAGAACCCAGCTTAACTACATTTTAAATGCATCATAAAAAGGCTTTAAATAACAAATGCTTGCAATGAATGAACCACATGAGCAATGGAGCAAAGACAAGCCGACAAGTTAAACAAACAGTATATCTGAGATCATACTGTACATGGTACAAGGACAACAGGACCTCACATGCTGTGCCAAGGGTCACTGCAACACAGAGTGTGAACAGTAGCCTATATACAATTGTACTATATATATCATTATATGCACTCAGCCTATATAAAACTCAAGGAGACTTTGCTCTACAGTGTCATTCGACCCTAGCTCTTTTTCCCTGCAGCTGCCAAAGGGGTTGGTGAACGTCTTTGTTTCATTTGGCTATTCCCATTTCTCTGTTTGCCTTCATTAAAGAGCAGGTGTTGAGATATGCTGAGTGGGAGTGGTTGTAAAAGACGAATGGAACCAGAAATGGTGTGGGGAGGGGGGCTTGTGGTTTCACTACCAACTGATCAAATTACAGCAGGCATCAGTAGCTCAGTTTCCATTAGAAGCAAGGAAGTCAATCCTCCAGGGTCAATTTGGGAAAAAAGTGTGACAACTCTAATGGACATGCAAAATTTGCATTTAAATGTGAGAACTTTTTGCCTCTCAATTCAATTAAATGGAGACAAGCATAGTGGCGATGCGCATGAGGGGGCATACAAAAAGTCATTTGCACGATGTTGAAGGAGCGATAACTTTGGCTGGAGGCAGACACCTCCTATACAAAGGCAAGACGACCTTGTGCTGTAACAGGTAGATTTGGCAGGCAACATAGAATGGCTCTGTTTAAAGCAGCATAACATACTTCTTTAAAGACATTTTGGTTATTTAGGGGAGGAGTGTTGGATCTAAATGGACGTGTACAGCACTCAGACTGCCCAACTTCACACAAACATGTCCACGATGCAGATCAATAACGCATATAGACAATAGAGCCAAAAAGGAAATGAGCATCTCAGCATCCTAACAGCTGCGATATTAATCTCTCTGAAGGAGAAACAGGGGAGGTGCAAATATGATCCACAACAGGTTTATAATGGCACATAGAAATTGAGTTTGGATTTAGTTGAAACACTGATAGCCAAATGTTTTCAAACCAAGAGACGCAACTGTTATTTAACTTTAATTCCAACAAAATCAGGACATTATCTTAAGAGTAACTAAACCAAGTAAGCAGAACTCAGTCATTTGCTAATCCATTTTGAGACACATTCAATTTTTAAACTGTGCAACTGTGTGTTGTGTCATTGTGATTTGATTGATTCTGTTCATAATTTACATTTTACATAACGTCCCAACCTTTTTGGAATGGGGATTTATAATATGAATTACCTAACACCATCTGCATCCAGCAGTCATGTCTGTGGATTGCAGTCTACACATTAGTTAGTGCTGTGTTTGACCTGGACATGGCGGGGCCGAGGTGAGGGGACTGGACACACTGCGAGAAGCCTCCTCCCTTCTGCCAGCAGCAGATGTGCCCTTTGGGACGCAGACAAATAAAAAAAGTGTCTCCTCCTGCACCAGCGGGCCCTCCCATCCAGCTCCTCCCATTCAGGCCCTTTGGCTTTTTTCTTTTACAGCCCCTGTGACACTGGGTGAAATGAATTGAAAGATCACCAATCAGGGGCCCGACTACAACATGGACATGCACCCACCCACCCCCATCAAACCCCCTGTCTCTTGTTGGGAGCCCCTGGTGGGAATGTTCACTGTTTGAAGAGTTAACTCTTTAATTCCGTCTGGAATGTTTCCTCTGGGTGGGGCAGCGTACTGTGTTGAGCCAGACCACTAACCCCTCTTCTCCTTCCACAGTATCTCCTGCCCATTCTCCCTCCCCCTTCATCTAGCTACTAAATTCAATACCTCTATTTCTGGGCAGGGGGAATCGTCCACACGTGGCTGTTAAGAGCAGGTCAGCACAAAATGAGGCATGGGCTATGCCAGGACGATTACACCATACACTGTCATTCAGATAAATCTGAAACATACCATTGCCATGTGAAAATTTCCAATCAACACTGATATTTTAAGGTCACTTAACAGATGTTTGCCACGCACACTAATGCACAAAAAAAAGGTGGAAAAGTCGTCAAAATCTCAGATAATAGGTTCAGATCACTTGAGTAAAAGTCCAGATGGAACATCAATGACATGTCAGACGAAATAGGTAAGATTTCACTGTAAATTTACTTTGTACACTATGGATGACACGGTTTTGCAACATGATATTTTATGCACTTGTGGCCGTTACATTTCTGATCTATAAAATACTGAGTATCAAATAAGGAATGTTTCAGTTTCAAGTTCTATTTCAGTTAAGTATCAGAATATGAAACTTGGTAATGGCATCAAAATTTCCATTTTGGTTTCATGAGAACATAGGCCATACACAGTCACAGGTTGTGATCTTTGGATACATACTGCACTAATATGTCATGGTTTGAAGAAAAAAATGACTATTTTGAACCTCTACCGAAACTGTAAAGTTAAAGTTGTAAACTGTAATTATCATCACTAATTGTACTGTTGTGGAACCCTTTTTTCTTATCCTGACACAAATTCAACCTTTTGGCTAAGGTTGAATTTGTTGTTAGGAGCATCAATCAGAAAAAATGCCATTGTAATGTGATTCAGAGTTTAAATCCCAGTTGCCCTGTTCCAACCCAACCAGTGTAGCTGATGAGGCAAAGCATTTTTTGCACAGCATAACAACATACATTCCCCGAAGATTTCAATACCCCATATAAATAAATGTGTAAACATTACCCACTCAGACAGAAAAATAGTGTTTTGAGAGTTAAGCTCTTAACAGAAAGTTATATATTTTATAACTATCTCCATCTATTTTCTGCTATAGCACTTTTATAATTCATCAATTTACCAGGCAAATCATACACATCTATCACTGTGCATATTCTGCTGTAACATAACAACTACACATAACAAGAGTCTATCTGTCCATTTATCTGTTTACATTTCTATGAAAAAAACAATTTGGAGTTGAAAAATGTATAACTTGAGAATAGATAGAAAAAGAAATTGGAGCCAACCAAACTGTTGAGGGTATTTCCCCCCAGTAATTTAAAAGTCAAAATCAGACATCTTTAGCCAGCCTTATCTGTACTGTGATCAGTTTTTTTTTAGCTAAGGGGTGGAAGTTGGCCATTAGATTAACAATTGTCCAGGGCAAGCCATTCATCACAAATGCCATTAATTATGTAATTTTGTAGTCATTATGTCATCTAGATGAAAAAGAGCCTGGTGAGGAATTAAAGAAATTCACATTCACAAGAAGAAATGAAAAAAACAATCTGAATAGAGCAAAATAATCATAAATGAGCTCATCTGGAAAACAGGAAAAAAAAAAAAAAAAAGGAAATAAGAAAATATATTAGTGTTTGGTTTATACTCCCACTTAATCTCTTTTTTGTTTCATTCAACAAAAAATGCTAAAAGTGGGAACCATTGAATTGTTACAAGAAGAATTTATCAGCAGTCACTTCAAACAATGAATTTCATTGTGATATGATGCATTGTCAGCGTTGACAGCAGAAGTGAAAAGTCAGGGCTGAGGTTTTCAATTCCCTGTGTAGCTCACTCTGAGAACAGCAGAGACAACACGTTTCACAATTAAGCTTCTTCCTTTAAAAGGACCCTGGCCTTCCTCAATATTTCTCATCTGAATTACCTCCATTTGCAAGTGGTTTGTACAAATAGGGGTCAGATGGTAATTCCAGTCTTATTACATCAGCCTAACAGGAAGTCCAGTAAACAGAATAAGACTAAGTACACCATTTAAAACCCACTGACAGTTATGGCATGTGAGACACCAACATAACACTCAAAGCAGTAACCGGGTCAGGTTGGCGTTTGCAGCATGTGCAAGGCAGTGAGATCTCCTGGCTCCCACTGTGACACTACTGAGAGACATGGTGATACTGTTGTACATTTCTCACACATCCAGTAACCTTCCCACCACCACTACAACGGTCGGGCTGATACACCAGGGTAGATTTGTTCCACATTCCACTGTCAAAATGAAATCTCAAGTCCATCTGCTAAATACAACCTCCTCCTCATTTATCATAAATGAACCATAAACGAGGCCAAACATTCCTGCCTCTAAAAGCTCACACACAATCCTTATTGATCTCTGCGCTGCAGCCGTGCAGCTCCCCACTTCCTGGCTGATGTGTTGCTGGGGCGACAGCTAAATTATGCAACAGCGCTGGCTCAACAGACAGGCTTCAGAGCTTGAGCAGCAGAAGCTTGACTCAAAGGGGTGGCAAATTATGGCACGGGTCATAAGTAACAGATGCCCTGTTACCCCCCAAAACAAAATTTAGACCACTGTGGTGTCATTGTTAGCCACCAATTTTATTTCTGCTCTGAATTAAGTTGCAGACTAGCTGTGTATTCGTCTTCTTTGCCCAGACAAATTAGAGTACTGCTTTTGTACTGACTAACTTAATCTGAAATGTCAAAAAAAAAGTTTCCCATTTTATCCCACTTTGCATTTCCACATTAAAAACCTCTCTGATCTGACCCAAATGACAAACTACAAATCTAACCAGGCTGTGGAGGGTAATTATCCAGCCTCTTGTAATTGAGCCGGGCTGATACATGACATTATAGAATCAAAATTCACAAAGCAACCACTGCATGGTACAGCTAGACTTACATGGAATCTTTTTTTAGGGTTTTCCGGCTTTTCCATAAGCAGAGGTCTTGGTTGGATATGGTAATTTCTTTGGTATCACCTCAGTCAAGATTCCAAGTGAGTCAGCCAATACAAGAAAGTGGAGTAAAACAGGGCAGACCACTGACTGGCCCTGAGACTGTTAGTCACTGACTGTTAGTTGCAGTCATTTAAAATCAGTGTACTGAGCAACAAAACTAGCAAAATGACAAAGAGGCCTAGTTGGTCCCTTTAACTTTTTGTGCACCAATGTGGTAAAACGAATGGTCTGAAATTATGTGAGTTCCAAATTTGTATTGAAAAAAGTTATATTTTCTCAGGGTGACCCCCTAAGTCCCTGTCAAATATGTGCCTAAGTCACACAGCCAGGGAAAATGCTTGATGTGATTGTCTTGGCAGTTTTAAGCAAAAAACTGAATACAGGAAGTGACCCGATACCAAAAGAAAGTTGAATCACCTTGTATCAACCTGAACCTTGAAGTGCAAATGAGGCATACATGACAACAATAAAGATAACCAAATTGTGCAAGGTTAAGAAGCCATAAAGTCATTTTCTTATTTGAATGATGGGATATCATTTCACATCATTGCACCTCAATTAGAAACAACTAAATGCCTGGTTTCTAAGTCCTAAGATCCCAACACTTCAAAAACAGACATGCTCTACTCACTGCCCCCACATTGACAGAGTTGCAGCGCACAATTATAAAACATGTAAACAAAACAGCTGCATTCACATACCACCTGTAGCACATAACACAATATCTCTATTAAGCAGCCTATAAAACTGAAGCATCGTCCCCACCAATATAATACTACATTAACACAATCTGTTTTCTGTAGGCTTGATTAAAACAATTAATCAGGGCAGGATTATCACAAGGACTGTCGGAGTCCTATGGACATGCCTTTGTATATGTGAGCAGGAGGCTTGGGGGTTGGATTACAGGGGTCATGCAGCCTCTGTCCCTCTGCGGTGTAGGCCAAAGTGCTGAGGCCGTCCCGCTGCCCACCCCGGCTCCCTCTCCACGCGACGCCTTTGTCCGTCCCCTTGTTTGACAATTATTTACTCTGCTGTTTGGGACAGGGCTGAGGTCACCACACATACATCACTGACATGAAAACACTGGGTACCCGTGTCCTTCCACCCCCATCTGACCTGTACAGGCCCTTACCACTCATATACACTCTAAACACTAAAGAGTAAAGGATGACATGACAGACCAATCAAATGGTTGTCAGTCAAGTGTTGCTTCTGGCATTTTACATAGAATTACCTTACTGCTACATGGATATGCACCGGTTGTTTGCTCTTATTCTGCAATATGTCATTCTTGCTCCACCCATTATGTAGTAGCTACAGCTGACCTTTACCATTATCACTCACTCGCTTAGTTGCTTAAAATGCTGGTAAACTTGAAAAAGCAGATAAAGGTCATGGTTTCTCTAAGTCAAGAGTATGGCTAAAACTCTGTCAGAGTGGTCGCAGGATTTTCACACAGGTTGTTTGGTTAAAAGCCTCCATGTAATGCGACAGGATACACGAAATGTAAATGCTAATGTAAATACTCTTCCGTTCATTTGTATCTTCGCTAGCCATCCGATCTCTCCCCATCACTGCTTTTAGAACATAATAAATGTGCTCTCTATATTATTACAGGAGGTCGGTATTTGCGGCATCTGCCAGGCTTGTCTCTGGCCTCTCGAAGACAATGACATCAAAAAAAAAACAAAAAAAAACAGTTCCCCTGCCTCCACTGTCCCCCTCCCCCTACAGCGGTGCAACCTGAAACTGCCTGAAGAGATGAGCCGTCATTAAATACTGCAGAGCTGACATAATGACAGGAAAGATAAAAGAGAGGAAACAAAAAAAGGCCAGACCAATTCTCGTCCCATAATGCCTCCCCAACCCCCAGGCTCAGCCCGTCCCTCCTAATAAAAGACACCGGGCTACAGATAGGGTACTGGTCAGCTACAACCCTGCTGCTGTGATCTTATGTTCTGACAATGTTCACACAACGCCTGGCCATCTCACAGTATAATACTACTCCACTCTTTCTGACAACTATGGAAATATCATGAACCCCAAATCATGCAATGCAACCATTTCTCCATTTTGTACATTATTGATATTCAAGTGATATTTTAATTCATCTCTGGCAGACTCCTTTTACGAAAGAGGCTCTAGGATGCAATTAGAACAAAAATAAGACTACTACAGCCCCTCCCACCTCTATACTACTGCCTTCCCTAAATTTGGAAATGTGGTCTCCAGAGGCACCATTCACATACATTTGGCTTAAAATAGACAGTAATAAAATCCAGACATATGATAGTCAAGCAACCTCAGCCCACTGATCAAGCTCAGATACAGCATGTCCCCTGACACTGCCCACTCTTGTGCAACTAAGACCTTTTTATAGCACCCATATGCTCCTGAGCTCTCTTTAACCTACTACGTCCCAAGCTACGATGTTAAACCACATGTAGCTCGGCTTGGTTCCCAGTTGGCATTCCAGCGTTTTGTAACACTGTGCTGAGGCAATATTTACCTTCAAGGGAAAGTGCTCTTGGCACACAGCCGAAACTCTTGGGCTGGGGGGTGTGACAGGTTGCTACTGTGTACTACATCCAAACTTCCCACCCAGCCAAAATCCTTGTGCTGACCCGGCCAACCACCCACAGCCTCACAGCAGCAGCCCTGCCCTGGCTGACTCCGCTACCTGGATCAGAGCCAAACCAGAGCCTGAGCATAGCGCCAAGAGGGACAGCGAGCAAGACACACACACACACACACACACACACACACACACACACACACACACACACACACACACACACACACACACAC
>JAOWBC010000001.1:25277656-25289333 GCA_028566105.1 Hypoplectrus providencianus
ATATATACACACACACACACACACACACACACACACACACACACACACACATTTACACAGATCTAATATAGTATTAAGCGGGAGGAAAACTAGATGTAGACATATCCGTGCAAATAAGGGTAGTGGTAGCGTTATCTACCCAAACTATATCTGTTCTATAGATAAACTAAACGAAAATAAACACACACGTAAGTTGCTGGTCGATGTAATTACTCTCCTGCACCAAAATATCCTTATTATGTATATATTTTTTCTATTATGTATAGGCCTATATATTTTTAAGCATTTTCTAATTGTTTTAATTGTTTCATTTTATATATCAATCCCATCTCTTCATTATTTGCCCCTTTCTCATTCCGTTTATGTAGCTGTAACAATAAGGTGAATCTCCGTCGATCAATAGTCTGTTGATCTTTTTGTTTTCTCTAAATAGCAATTTTAGAAATCATTTTTTTGGCAGTAGAAATCGGTCTTTCGTAATAAAAAAAAATGAGTGTGGAAAGCTTTCTCTGGATGCTGCATGTTATGGCAATGATTATGATGTAATGTTTAAATTAAATACCTTCAAAGCCTCATTATGAGGCCCTTAATTAAAGGGGAAATGCAACGTTACATTGAGAAAACTGCATAGCTCTTTGCTGCCCCCTTGAGGAAAATGTGACTGCATTACAGTAGTGGTTACCATCAAACATATAACTGTATATGCATTACTCATTTAGATCCCAGATCACTCATATACTACCTTTGTACACAAGCACTTTCAGAAACTACTGATTACAATCACAGTCATACACATTAAAGTATAGATAATAATTTTATTTTAATAATGTAAACCAATAACAATACAATCAAATAAAAAAGGTTAGTGTTTACCATAATAAAATAACTAAATTATTGCATTTAGCACTCCATAACACTATGTTGTCACAACGTTTTATAACAAGCAGATTGTCCCCATAGTTGCATAGTACAGGTGCGACAAGTGTACTTGCTACTGACCACTGGTGTTAAGTGCAATATTTGTGTACATAGTAACATCGTGCAGAGCCAGGGTCGGGGTCAAAACACTTTCAATTCAGCTGTTACATATAAAGCATTTACCCCACAATTGTATCAAGTGACTTTCGCTTATTGTATTAGCAGAAATCACTTTCATTTCTAAATCACCCACATTAGAACAATGGAGCGCTGTGAGGGGAAAGTGTACGTTTCCCAGTTACTTAAGTTACACCTAGCATGAAAGCTGCAAAGGTTTTCACAGAATCCACTTTCTGAATTGATTCCAACTACGCAGAGCAAATGTGTAGGTTCCTGTTTTTTCTAGAATAAAATGATAATTTCCAGTCATTATCTTTTGTACGTTGGTTTTGTATGTCAAGTTGTCTGCTATCTTTCATTTGTCTGAATGATAGTTACACCTTTTAAAATCTAACAAGTGTGGCCCACACACACATATCCTAACTCAAAGCTCTCTGCACTTCAAAAGTTGTGCAATCTTTTAACTCTGTTTACTTTACAAATGTGTGTGAAAGGCAAATTACTTTGTAGCTGCACACGCACACACGCACACACACATGCACACACAAAATCTCCTGAGAAAGTGATCACTCACTTGCTCTGATAATGAACATTTTTGTTAATGCACACTTTAAAAAATGACCCAGAATGTAAGACTAGTGACCAAGTATGTTTTAAAGCTGAAAAAATAAAAAAAGATTTCCATTTCTCAGCGCATCAGTGTCAACTGAGGAGAAAATAACAACCAACACAAACAGAAATAAATACCAACACGTAGTTTAAACAAATGTATGTAAATATGATTAACAAATAGAGGAAATACTCCAATCTGTATGTAAATGTGGGCTGTTGTTTTTTAACCTGTAACAACTTGTTTTAGTGTCCCCTACAAATATACTCATAAATAAATAAATTAAATATTGTAACTTAAATTTGCCGCCCACATACACACTTGAGGTTGAGTTTTTAAAGCAGTAATATTAAAACCTGGACATGGTACTGATCCAGAATGCTATACGTTTAGGAAAATATAACATTTTGTCCGATCCAAAATGTTTACTAAAATATGGGAATTTAAATTCTAAACATATTCTTGCTAACAGCATTCTTTAAATGACTAACAGGGAAGTCTTTTTTTTCCCCAATCAAACTTATTTCTAAAACAGAGTTGTAAATTAAATCATAATAGGCAGTTATGTAACTCATCTACTTAAACATTGTGGCAAACACAGGAGTGGAACATTTGTAAAGAGTAGGTATTACTCTGTCAAACAGTGGATAACTCTGTTGGGACTGATTCCTATTTTGGCTTAATGTATATCTTCTAAGATTCCTTCTTGGTATTTGCTCGATAACAACTTGTATAATGTAAAAAACTCTGTCTTATCAGACACAGAGCAAATAATGCAGAAGGAGCGTAGATAAGTCTGGGTCAAACCTTTTTTCTCCACTGCATTTCAGGTCATGGGGATAGTTATATTTACTGAAATAAAACTATCATCATATATGTGCAACAAAAACATTGAGTGAGTTCACTCAGTCACCATACATACTATTTTCAATATAGTGCTCTACACTATTTAGAAACAAAAGAAAGTAATTTCATTTGTTATTTTTGCTGGATTAGGTGTCATATTTTCCCCAAACTGGAGGCCATCTAATTTTGGAATGGAAATCTATCTTTGTATTTTTAAGGGCAAACAGTAAAGATGATAAAAAAAAAAAAAACATCCAGCTGATGCAACAATATCCAGGGAATGTCCATGATCATGTGAGGTGCCTTCATAGAGCAGTTAGTTGATAACTAGATAAATTCAAACTCGCCAAGTGCCAGAACATTAAAACACAGGACACCATATGAATGCTTGTCGTGCTTTGAGGGCTTCAGACTTGTTCAACAGAGCAGAAAACACAGGAACCATCTCCACACTGGGTCAATGACGACATATCCCAAATAACTAATTACTCTGCCACTCAAGCAGTGGCATTGTTAGCAGTTTATGAAGTTCTATAAAAAGAAAGAAGGAAAAATTAAAAAATAGGTCAAGCTTTGGGGGTCACAGTGAGTAAGGCTTGTTCTTATGTCCGTCCGTGTTTTCATGTGGGTTGAACGATTCGGTGCACGTAGTCCTGCATGAACAGGAGTTTGGCTTCAGAGCTGAAAGTCCTCAGGCAGCACAGCATTGGGCTGGGTTAGAAAGAGGGCCTCAGGCACCAGTGACTAAAGTCACAGACTGGTGCCAAGCCTTCGTAAGGTTCGAGTCCGGCACCTGCGTCACTGCATGGAGCAGGATGGGCCCTCAGAGCAGCAGCACACAGAGGAGCCCATGGCTTTGGGCGGAATCAGGTCTAGGTCTTCATCGTCTGGGATCTCATCAAGACGGTAGCCATCCTGAAGCAGCTGCCGGCTTAGATCAGGATGGACCTGGAGAGTATAATGAAAGATCTCAATCATAAAAGGCCTTAATATCAATATGAATTATGTTCTACATGAAAAGCCATGCAGCCACATGGCCTTTCCATGGTTCATCGAGCTACAGTACGCTGTTTACAATTGAAATTCACTTCAGAAGTGAATAACTATTATCAGAATTGTGTCTTGAGCTCACCTAATTTGTTCAAAGGTATTTGGACATTTAAAGGAAACAAAGTTTCTTGGCAAGCAAGGCAAATATTATCTAAAACACAGATCCAAAGTCAGGATGCTGTGAAAAATAAACAAAAAACAGAATGCAATGATATGCAAATTCTTTGTGACTTATTGACAGATTCAACAGATTATACTGTACATAATTAATTTGGATTCAAGCCCCACAAGTAAATAAGTCTATCTTTAAATTTGATTTTTTTGTGTATGTCTTAGCTATGCTGAAAATGTTAGTCGCTCCACTGTAATTCCACAGAACAAGTAAGACAGACTTCTGCTGAAAGGCAGCACAAACAACCCCAGTGACATATCTGATGTCAACTGCAAGCCAGAGGCTCAGTGTGTGTGAGACTAAAAAAACAAAATGCAGATGTTGTTCTTACATTTTTTTTCAAGCACAGGCAGCCAGTATGTACAATATGTATGAAAGCATGAAGACACAATAAGACCGGTTCTGGTTCAAATGCAGGTCGATGTAGAGCAGCTTACTCATAAGAACCTTTTTTGTCAGTTATTTTTTATATTGTACATATGTTCCTTTTAATCCCTTATATATTTCATGTTTTGTAAATGTGTATAATTTTGGAGTGCCAATATCCTACACCAGAACTCTCTGACAATGTGCCACTTTCTGATATGCAGATTCGGCGTGCTGGCCTGACAAACAACAACAACATGTTAATGAAATTGCATGGAAGTTAGGAAGATGGGAGAGCAAAATGCAAAAATACAGGCCAGGTAACTAATAATATAAAACATCTTTGAGTATATATGAAGTAAACCTAATGGTTGTGGACACAAACACAGGACTATAGTCACACAGCGAGGGAGACTGTGTGAGATTATGAAAAAATCTGAAGAAGGTACCCTGGGGCAAACTCACCTCAGCTGAAGAGTATCCAGAGGAATACTGCTCAAAATCGATCTCTTCATCACTGTAAGGACAAGTTGGACAGGTTCTGTCATTCTGGTATAAAAACAACTTTGTTCTCCGTTGTAAAAAGAGCTCCATAACATGTTAATGGCGGGGACTTGGGTCAAACCATAAACTTAAATCACATGTCAAATATTTTTTTTAAACCAAAGATGCTTTTTGTAATATTAGCTAATTCATATCAAACACAGATATTAGCAATCAGTGTTTCAGATAAGTTTGTTATTTGATTTGGGGGTGTTACTTTATTCATGACAGCTGTAAGTGACCCACGGTCAGGTTTTTTTTCAATAGTAATTATTAGGTGGACGGGTGTATGGGTGGGATCTTGTGTGCCTAGGTGACATGAGATATGAGGTGTCCACAGCTCAGGAAGCAACATCGCAATGAATACACACGCATACCTGAAGTAACTTACCTATCTGAGTCCAGAGCAACCAAAGTGTCCTCCGCATGCTGACTCAAAGCAGCATAGCCCTTGTTATATTTCACTGTCCTACAAGGAGAACCAGAAACTGTAAAGAAAAACAAAAAAAAACATACAAAACAAACTGTCCTCCCCTGCTTTGTGGTGACATCCCCAGAAGCAGCTTCCTCTTTCCCTTTCCTACCTCCTCTCCTTACCTCTTAGCTCCTTGTCTGGGCTGATGCATCACTGGGGGTCCTGGCGAGAGGGCTTTCTTTTTTAATGCTTTCCTTGCCATCTCCCGGTGTTTCTCTATAAATAATAAGAGGCATTTGTTTACTGACTAGGACTGAATGGATGACAGTAAAAGGAAAGCTAAAATAAGAAGTTTATTGGGCTAAAATCACAAAGGGCCACATGCAAGGCCATGTCAAATAAACAAATTAATTGTTAAGTGATTTGAAAAAATGTGCCGCATTCACCAGTTTTGTCTTTTTTTTTAATTTTCTCTTTAGTACAAATACAGTTTACAAGTTGTAGGAGTAGTCAAGTTTTTTTTTTACATCATAAATAGTAAGAGAGCATTATATTAAGAGAAAGTTAAATAAGAATGCATGAGTGCAATTATTTTGACAAAAATAATTTCAGTATAGGACTTAATATATATAAGGTTACCTGAGCACCATTACTGTTAAATACATGCATAGGATATACTGTATATAAATAATCAAAATAAATAAATGTTGTGTTAATTCTTAAATTATAATAATTGTTTATTTATAAATTGTAAATTGTGAGTATTTGGCAACATTGTGTTACAAACCTTCATCCCAATAAAGCCTGTTAAATCAGATTTTATAATAACTTTGCAAATGACTGACATCCCTGTCTTACACCAAATAGATTATGATATACCATTTTTGCAACAACAGTGTAGATTCACTACATTTAAAACACTGATTTAGACAAGAAAATTAGAAAAGGGGATTTAGGGGAAAGAAAACATGAAATAGCATTCAATGACATGCATGACATGCTTCTTGTTGTGGCATTTAAAAAATATGTTTATGTAATGCATGCTTTTGTTCATATGGGTTCAAGATAGGTTTCACAAGAAGCTTTCACCAAATTAGATCTATAAAGTCAAGAATGTTTCAGGAACCCACTTTGTAAACTCAGTTACATAACTTTAATTTCCCCTTTATCTACTGTATGTGAACATATTCATAACATAAGCTTTAAGGTCTGTGTAATAGGTCATGTGTCCCTCGAATCTCACATGACAGATTCACACTTCAGTTACTTTACAGTGCGTCCCTGCCCATGATATTTGCCTTCCTACACTAAGGAAGTACAAGCAACATACATATTTTGTAAATGCCAGAATAATGTTCGATTGAGAAAGTCAATCAGCAGTAAAAACTGGAGGTGACCTTGCTCATCAGTGTAAGATGATTGTACTGTCTTGCCAGGTGACTGATGCAACTGTTGTAACTGTCCTATTTCGCACAAAACAACAATTATAAAAAGACTCCGCGTCTACACACAGGCAGAATAACAGCATGGCGTAGGATGAGTTAAGAAATGCTTACGTAGTTTGAGGTGGATTGCTGGAGCTCTGGACATGATGTAAGGTCCTCTTTTCTCCACAGGCCTGATTCCTCCTTCAGCAGTCTTAGGTCTTGTGCCATTACTGGGCCCCTAAGTTTGTAAAAAGGAAGGATAATTTGTAGTTTATATTCGAGTATGGCAGCCTAGTAAGTGACAAGACAACAATATAAATACTAAATGATAGAAAGGCGTAATAAGGCCTCAGGACAGATAGTTATCTTGTACAGATTGTAAAGTCTTCAGAGGCCAAATTTTGAATTTGTGATATTGGACTATATAAACAAAACTGTCTTGAGATCACGTGATAGGTGACAAAACTCCAAACTTTTAGGAATTTCTAAAATTAATTTAAACCAACTTCAATGTTACTAAAAGATCAACACGAAACAAATTTATTTTTTGTCTCTTTTAGCAGTGGGATGCCCCAGGATTAAATCAACTAGGATTTTTTTTTTCTATAAAATCGAAAACTCCGTGGGAAGATGTCAATTTTACGTGTTTATTGGCCCATTAATAATGACAGTGTCTATCATTTACCCTTAAAATTTAGCTATATTTAACGACACAGAGCTTGCTCTCTCGACACGGTTTTAAATAGCCTGTTTCAACTTGAAAAATGTCAATATTAAGAGGCTAAGCTAGTCAGCTAGCCTCCCACTTTCTATTTACAAGCTAACGTTAGCCGGGTAGCATTAGCTGGCATTACCGACAAAACTTGTGACTCCGACTGCGTTTCCAGCAGACTATCCTTCTCTGGTTCCTCTATGATGTCGTTCATCATCTTGGCGTTAGATGTCACAATTTACACCACAACACAGCCATAATGACAGGTGTACCATCGGCGGCTGACTTCGTGTTGTTATCTACAGGAGCAGGTAGGCACTTCTGTTAGCTAGCTATGCTAGTATGCTATCAGTGACAGGTTCCGTACTACTTCCGGGAAAAAGAAAACCTTTCAAAGTAAAACTAACGATGCTCTGGTACGATCATAAACCCTTAAGTCTTGGCGCTTTGCAAAATATACGCAAAATGCGCAATTAAAAAAAAAGACTAGTAAACGGTAATGGTTGGTTTGTGCAGCACTCCTGAATGAAGTATAGCGAAAGTTAAATTCTCTACTTCAGCAACATAGACGTCAAAGGATACACAGATAAACACGGAAAATAAGAACGAGGGAAACGAATAAAATGTAACTATAAAATAAGATTTTTTCCTAATAGTTCATAGTTGATGGCTAAGAATGACTATCATCAAACACCATGGTGATTAGTCTCTTGCCTTACTATTTAAATAGCTCGACTGTCTTCCGAATAAAACACATCACGTTCCGTACTAAATAAACCAGAGGTTGTCATAATAACACCACTGACATTGACACTTCTGTGATCAATGCTTTAAGAATGCCCTGTCTTCTATAAGCAGAATAAAAAAAGGGGGAGAAAAAAATTGCATCAGTTAAAACGGGTTAAATGAGGATAATGTAAGCACAAAATCTGCAGCACTGATTTGCATTAGTTCAACCATTATTACAAAAGTGCCGGTACTGCTATTCACTGAAATGTGTGTCTGTGTTTGTTTACAGTCCCACCCTCATATGCATAGTACATCTTTTTCCAGACGGATACTTTGATGTGTAATAGCGTGTGAATGAAAACATTTATTAAAGCATGATTTCATGGAAGTAGACCAGTAATCCATTGACAAAACTTCTAGAAAAAAAGAAAACACAAAACAAAGGAGAAATAACATGTAGTCTTAAATCATCGGTTTTCTTTATTAGGTCCACCATTTTGTACACAACAGGACAGCATGGATTTAATCAACAATATAGACATATTTGACAGGAGAGAATCAGGAGAGCTCTTCTCTTTACACATTAAAATGACCTGAGGAAAAAGGAACAAGAGATTTTAAGCAGCAATATAATTCATGGTCTTATGTACATTCATTAAGTATGCCGTTGAACACATAGGGGGTTTAAAGGAGAGGTGTACAGCATCAGTACTTATGCCTAAAGATATTCTCTCTCGAAAGCCACATCGTCCTGCAAGGTAACATATAGCAGTAAATTATAATGCAGTCTCACCTCGACAGTCTACAACTTGTCAATACCCAGCTCTTCTGGTGTTGAGATGCCAAGTTCTGACAGAGTGGGCTTCAGCTCCTGGATCAGGTAGGGATAGATTTCTTTGTGGGGGCCTGCTTTATCCTGCAAAACACAAAAGGATCAACACATAAACACAAGAAACATTTTTTATTGGCAATACTTACAAACTGGGTGGCGAGCAGTTAAGTGAGTCGTAAGTATCGAACCATATAATCCAGTGAATCATTTTTTCATCACTATGACCCAGAGATAATCGTGATTTCAGGAGTTGCACTATAGCACTGAAACAAAGTTGGGCAGAAATGTTTATGATGAACCTGACTGAACCTATGAATGGGTGATCATTCACCTTAACAGCCTCAAGGATGCGGATGGCACTGGCCAGGTCATTCAGTCTCCGGCAAGCCCTTAGTGCCGAATCCAAGATCTTGGCCTCAGGTACCAGGTCATAACCGATCAGGGTGTTCATGCCTTCAGGTTACAAATACCATGAAAAAAAAAACAACTAATTACTTCAAATGGACCACAATGAAAAGAGGAGCAAGTGGAGAGAGGGAAATATTCCAGAGACCAATTCACCATTGCATTACATTCATAATTGATTTATTTTTGAACAGATTGTAAACAAAATCACCTTTCCTGAGTTCCCAGGCATCTATGTCAGGTTTGCTGAAGTACGTGACCCAACGAGCATCAAATTCCTCATCTGTCTCCACCTTTCCATGAGAGTAACATCTGGAGGCCAACGGAGCTGGAAAACAAGGACGAAAGAGATTATTTATTTAAATACCAGAGACCAAAATTTAAAACCTTACAACATGAACCTAGTTGTGTACTTTCAGAGTCTGAATAAAAGAGTCAAGAATACAAATGACAACATCCAATGGAATGCATTCAAAGGTTTTTAAGCCATATTGTTAAGCCCAAATGTTTCAAAGGTTAGTTATTCATCAAAACAACATTTAGCAGAGACAAGTACTTGGCATGGAACTTGTCTTGTTTCAGAAGTGTAACTGTCCTTTTTACCAAACATGATAATAAAAAAGGGCTCAACAGTAGTGCAGCACCTAAATTACACATTCAGAACCACAATTACATTATAAAACTAAAGTGAATACCACGCAACTATCTTCCTTTATCACTATTAAAAACACAATTAAAATATTTTTTTTACGAAATATCTTCAGTGTTTGTCTGTTTCTTGGAAACAACGAAAGCTGATTGCACCTTATCAGCTATAACTCATGTATATTGAGCTAACGTACGAAGGTTCCGGGACAAGTCAATAATGGAAGATATTAGCATCAAACAGGCGACAAACATAACCACAAATACTTCTGTGATAAAGTCGACATTTTACATCTATAACTGTATGTTTAAAATCTTATAAATCATATTGTTTGACCTAGACATTAAAAAAGGTTTCAAACAGCTGCGTATAAACTACGGTCATTGACACTCCTGAAACAGCTAAGGAGGGTCATCACAAGGTCGTGACTCTTAAACTAAAACTATTTTCGCGGTTCTTCAATTAAAATAAAGTATGAGATGAAACTGCGAGAATATATTGAAATTATAAACACAGGGATGGCTAACCATAAAAATAACTCAATGTCACCCGGAGTCAGCAACAGCTAAGCTAGCTAGCTAGCTAGCTGATCAAGCCAAATGTAGTCCTCTTATTCACAGAGGTTGTATTGACCTTACATCGGAATACCGGCGGGCAGTCCTACCTGAGTAGCAGGGCCGTGACCGAGCTAGACTCCGGACCCCTGAGGTTGACAGTCGGAACACGGCTCGGAACATGGTACCGCAAGGGTGCTAACCGTGCTGTGCGGTTAAGAGGGAGACACTGGACGGATAAACACGAAGATGAGGGCGATGAGGGTCACATGTTTGACGGAGATTGCCGAAACGCTTACGTTATAAATGCAGCTGGGTTCTCCTTCTACTTCCTCTTTTGTTTTTGGCGGCTGGCAGACCAACGAATGGTTGCATTATCGCCACCTAGTGGACTGGAATGTGAGTCAGGAGATTGGCAGGAAAATTAAATAAAGAAAAGGAAGTAATAAAAACAATCGTAAAATAAAATAATTAAATTAAAACAAGAAGAAAATAGACACTGACTAAATAAATATAATTGCTGAAAGGTTTGTTTTGTGACCACTTGAGAAAACCGAACTTCATTTGTAAATCTATAGTGCTCCTTTAACAATGCACAGACAGAGGCACATAATACCAGTAGAGGGAGCCATAGGTTTAAAAATCCACACCTGAGCCCACATTGTGCAAAAAATTAAGTTTGTTACATTTTTTGTTCCAGCCTAAATAAGTTTTATACGTACATAAGTACAGTTACAGATTCAGTTACAGTTGACAGATTCCATTAATAAAATGAAGCATGTTGTATTGAGTTATCCACAAATAGACACAAATTTAGGGTGTCCTTATTTGATAACATGGCTGATAACATTCATCCATTTCATTTTTCTTTGCGGTTATGAAAACACATTACATGCACACACAGGGGCCATGTAATGGATGTAACCAAGGTATAGCGGATTACCCTGCTGTGTGTTGTCAATTCAAGTTTGTCTGTGTGTGTGTGTCAGTGTTCTTAGTGACGTGGTAAACTCTAATCCGCTCTAAGCCCAGGGCACCACAGTGGATGTCCATTAGTGTAATATTCTGCTACACATCTTTCCTTCCCTGTCCTCTTTCTCTCTCTGCCATGGCTGTCTTTAATTTTTCCAAGCTACACACTGCTAGAGCTTTAAATATGGCTGTTAACATTGCATATTTTTTTTTTATTATTTATTTTTCTCCAGTTTTAGAGCAACTTACATGGTTGTGATAAACTCTCTGACCTCTAACCTCCCGCCCCATTACACCACCACACCGCCCCAGTGTGTGTGTGTGTGTGTGTGTGTGTGTGACTGCATGAAGCCATTAGCT
>JAOWBC010000001.1:25290082-25305585 GCA_028566105.1 Hypoplectrus providencianus
ATACACACAGGCAATTCACCCCACACAACTCCAATTGAAACATCTAATCAATGCATAATAAACCCTTTTGTATAAAAACTAAATTCTAAATAGATACATTCTTTGATATGGCTAACCAAAATATAACTCAGACTTTAATTCTGCTTGTTTCTGTTCTGCTTAAGCCAGTGAGTGAAAGCCAAAAATAAGCAAATAAACAGAAATGACTCTCAGTTTGGTTCTACAGTTATGATGGTTTTATTGGCATTTCCCAAGGTATTATTTTACAGTGATGCTCACAGTCTGGAAAGGTAAAGAGGCATGAAACAAAGGAGTGGCACTCTTGCAGATAAATATGGGCCTCTCTTCTGTGTGGCCTACATATGTAGCATGCGGTTGCCATGTTAAGATATTTTTGTCTGAATAAATGAATTATTCAGCGTCTTCTAGCAGCGGATGGACATGCATAACACACTTAATGCACTACTACTTAATGTTGCTTGGGTTGAATTATGGGTGAAGCAGCTGGCCTCAGACGTGAAGAGGTTGTGACCCACCTGTAACTTTACCAAACAGTTGAATTGGGTGCAGTTGATCTGTGTCCTCTAGCAAAGCTGCAACTTCATTTATTATCAATCACAAAGTTAGCTTTTATGGTTAATGCCTAATCTTCAACATTGCTGTTTTTACCACAACTAAATGCAAAATATCTGCATGTGCACTGAGCCTCATGATACAGATCTGATGAATTACAACAAATCAAATATTCAACCCTTGCTTTTGAATGGTCAGATTTAGCTCCCTGAGGAAAATATATAAATATATATATACCATACAATCAATGGCATCAAATTGCATTAATACTGCTCCATTAATAGGACTGGTAAAATACTGGTGTGGTAACAGTCAGGAACATAGTGTTCATCCACATGGCTCAAATACTTAACAGTGTATCCTAAATGATCCACCGCATTAAATGTTTTGAAACAGTGGTCTTGCTTACAAGCTGTGAGGGCTATATGTTAACTATGTTCACTGCAAATCAGTGTGGTCTTATCATGTAGCATCACAACACCTCAACTGATGAATACACAGTGTGTCTTACATGGGTAACACCCGAAATACAGCTTGGGGGAGGGGCATCTGGGAACAAGGTATACATACAGTTTATATTACACATAGACTTAAAAAAAAGAGTGAAGAAGAAAACAGGACAAGCTACCTAAGTCAATGAAGCCATTTAAGAAGCACTATGTACAGAATGGAGACAGTTTGAGTGGATGATGTGTAACAGAACTATTATTTCTTAACAAAATCAAAAGAGCAACAACACAGATCAACATAGACAATAAGGACGGGCTGGAGGGGAGTGATGGGCGTTGTTGGGTGGGGGGGAGCAGAGGAATGTATGATATGTGCATGTGTGCAATCCTCTACAAGTATCACAATAAAAGCATGACGTTGCAGCTCCTGCTGTCGAGCATAGGAAGTGGGCGCCGGGCGTTGGTGTTGGGGGTTGGGTTTGGTTGGTCTTGTTATTTCTTTAGGGTGATTGGTGTTAAAGAGGGATGAAAGCACTTTTTTGTTACGTTTAGCCACTGCCCAACATCTTTGTAGCACGCTGGTTGGCCTCGTCAATCCTGGTCTTGTTGGAATCAGCCTGAAAGCAAAATAAACATAGTTCAGCTCGCAGTCTTTAAAGGGGTGGGAATGAGTTGCAGTTGAATGAGTGGGAATAGGAAATCACAGGAATTATTAGAGGTGGGAATATCAATCAAAGGAGCTATTTGGTCCGTGTCTAAAAGTATCAAGTTTGGTTCCCAGTCCTAATCTGACCAAAGGTAGACACAGAATAAATAATAAATAGATATAATAGATATAATAAATAATATAATAAATTAGAATGAGCCTTAAATGAATACATATGTGCTGAACTGAAGTCCACAGCTGGGGTGTTAAACACTTCACCCAGATTCTGTCCAATAGCATGGGAATCAGATTTCTCCATTACTGTGTCCAACTCCGAGTAAATCTGCTCAAAATCAGCACATCCACTATTACACAGCCTAATGCTGAGCATGTAATCCATGTTTAATGCTCTATAGATTAGCAACTGTTTGCTCCAAATTTTGCTGCCTTTCATTTATTTACCTGACCCACAATTCTGACATCACACTGTTACTCCCAATATCTGACTTTAAATATCTAAATCAAACCATACTCTGGTGTCCCGAGGGCTTTCCATACCTTCTAGCCTGAACGCAAAAGGGCAAATAATGTTTTTTTTTTGTTTTTTACAAAGTATTGTGAAAAAGCTTGTACTTTGTGCATAAGACTTCTAAATGTGTTTGGAACCCTGTTAGCACGTCTTTGAAGCAGCTAAAACTGGCTTGTTTCCACCAATATGTATAAACCTGCACGAGTGAAGGTGCAGCTACAACAAACCCGTGCAATCCTTTAGAATAATGGAGCCAATCCAATATTCTCTGATGCAGTGCTCATTGTACAGTACCTTCTCCATGATCCTATCGATCTGGCGGTTCTGGGTGTCGATCTCCTGGCCCATGTCCAGGGCCATGTGACGCAGATTGCCAATGATCCCGCCCACCTGCTCCAGGTTCTCGTCCATCTCGTTCTCCCGGGCATCATCCGTTACCCTGGAACACACCAAGGAACGGTACTTTCATAGCGTCCCCCAAACACACAGGGGGAGGTAGGACTGCTTATTGGCCAAACACTGTTCAGCTGCTGTTCAATGCTGATCAATTTCACTGTGCTGGAAAACCACAAGGCTCACAAAACAGTATGGTGTGCGACAGTACAGCTCTTTAAGGGTACAGCAGTAAGGGCATTCAAGGACAAAATAATACCGATTATTGCTTAAATGTATTATCACACCACATAGCCTGCTATATCTTACACATGTCCGGATATTCAGTACCATGGACAGCACATGTGTTTTTTTTAAGTTCTGAAAAACCACAGTGAGATGAAGAAACCATATTAACCACACCAACCACACTGCAGAGGATTAAATTATTGGGAGCAAATCTTTGCATTTAATGTGCTCAAGTTCCCAAATTTCAAAGTTTACAGTTAAACTCTCAACTTATCTGACACAAATGATGAGGTACTTTGTTTTTCATTTTTTTCTTGTAAATGTAGTTACTTTGTAATTTGAAATGACAACATTGCTACCTTGCACCCTGACTATTTAATGCTCTGAAATAGTGTTGTGGTTCTTGAATTTGTAGGCATTTAAACATTTAAGTAAATTAGAGACAGTTTACCTTTAAATAATACCTGTTAAACAGCTTATCAGGCTATTGTTTCTTTTGGTTGGGTTTTCATACACTGGAAATATCTACTGTTAAGACTGTTAAGAAAGAATAAAGAAAATAGTTTCTGCATTAAATTATTCAAAACACTGTGGTTATGAATGGGCCATGAGACATTCCTCTGCAAATCACACCAAAATAATCTGGATTCATAGATACTACTAAAGTTATTATAGGATATTAAAAGAAAAGTGAATTTAGGATAAAAAATTCAAATAATACCCAATGTGAATAGTTTGAAAATACAAGCTACAACTCAACAAACTGCATATAATGATGGTGAATTGTGTCTTGAAAAGTCAAAATGGGGAACCATTTCAGAATAAGTGATGTCATTTCATATAAATCTGGATGCTAACAGCATCACATACTCAAACGCATACACGCATTCAACAATACGAAGACAAGCATGCCAGCTACACACACAAAGAAGGGCACTAGCAGACTAACACCTACACACAAACACACACACACACACCCAGAGACACACAAATATACTTCTTACCTGCGGATGAAGCCCCCACTGATGGCCATCTGTTCACGCTCGTCCATCACCCGAGCCCCTGGCTGGCTGTTCACCACTCCATCCTGGTTCCCTCCCCAGGCCTGGCCCCCGCCTTTAATCCTGCCACACACACACAGCGGTCAGGGCCAGTGTCCCTGTTGTACTGTGGGCTTGTATTTGTATGTGTAAATGTATGTGTGGGTAATTGTTGGTGAATGAAACCAAGACTATGTGTGCTGTAGGTTGTATGTGAGTGTGTGCCCGTCATTGTGTGACATGTGTATGTGTGGTTGTGTATTTTCGTGTCTGTGTAAGTGCATGTTTCCTAATAATTCACCATTAAAACATATACATAAATATATGTTTGGAATTCATTGCATAATATGATGTGAAGCCAATCAACCTATGAGAAGCAACATGGCAGTCACGTATGATAAAGTAACATACGTGCATTTGCAGTTTGTGAATAATTGATCTAACATGCAGATCAATTGAATATGAGCACAATAAGCTCACATGCGGCTTGTGTTAGAAAGTAATCAAGGTCCTTTAAAGACTGAGAAAACTGTCATCCACAAGCACATACAGTAGAGCACAAACACAGAACAAAATGAACAGACTCCAGACAGAGGAGACACAAAACACATGCAGATTGAGAGGACATGCAAGGCAGAAACATAGTACACATGGTTGGACACGGATAGGGGAAACATGTAAAGAGGAACGGGATCAGATCATTAAAAGAAAGCCAGACAGTTAGATCTGTTGTGATAAAAAAACAACCAGAAATTCAGCCATTATTTTGCATGCAAAACTAAGAAATACAGTAATGAGCCCTTCATTTCATCTGGATGGAAAATCTGTAGGACGATACACTGTATACAGTCAAATAGGCAAATCTAATTCTTAGCAATTGTTTTATTATGATCGGAGTATCTGATACATGGAGATCACCACAGAGGGCAACAGAATGAACAAAGTTCAGGATTTAAAAAAAAAAAAATTGGTTCTCTTTTCAATGAAAGCTAACCACAGTATATAGCAACACTGCCGTGAGATGGTGAACCACACCCATCAGGTACTCCAGTTTATAACAACAAGCAAGAATTATTTCTTCTGCTATTTGACCCTGCTATTCGATCAGATGAAACACATGACAAACCCACATCATCACATAACAAGTGATTCATGATATGGAGGACCAAAGAGCTATAGAATAGACAAGATCTGAACCCAAACAATCACATATGGAAGCAGGGCCAAAACTGAGGCAGAAAACTAATAATAAACCTTCATACAGACAAGAACAAAGTCAAGCCAAAATCAGATGGTGACTATTTTAAAAACACCAACTGCTACAAAATGACAGCTGTTGTGCAAATAAGGCAGATCAGTTGCATGTGCTACTGTCAAGATCCTGCTCAGCCCTGCTTTGGAGAAAAGAATAGTCGGTTGTTAAAATGTCTTCTGACATATTTATTCTCCAGAGTGGATGTAAAAAATTGTGGTAGTACACAGAGAAGGCAAAGGGAAAACTAAAATTTAACCTAACACTGCAACTCTTGTCTTACACTGAAAATCAAGTAGTTTTTTGTTGATTCATTTAAACATATTCTCAAGAAAAAAAAACAACATATTCTATCTGACTTCAAATCCACAGGACTGTGTTAGGGTAAATATATAATTCATCACTCAATTCCCAGAAGAATGTCTAACTTGACTTGCTGCAAACCCACCACAAAATAAGCTATATATAAGCATGTACTTATTGGTTTGTCAGCGACTTGTGTTTTCTATAGCTCTGAAATAGACAACTGTATACAGTATGTGCATTGATTGGAGTGTAGTAGCTCAGACATGACTCAGGGGTCATAGTTTGGCTGTTGAGGGCCAGGGATGAGCTCACACAGGAGTTTGGCAAAACCTTCAGGTCAAAGCTTTCAAAGCACAGATTGGTATGGTAATACCCACTAGTGAGGGCACCTAAAGCACAGCTTTACATCACTCTTTTTTCTTAATGAGGTATTCCATTATGTCAATTTATAGTCCAACCTAAAGATTAGCATTGCCACGAGGTCTAATCAGAATTCCCCTGTGGGATTTTTCCATCAGAATTAGGATCTTTAAAGAAAATAAGATCTGTGGCATACACTTGTTTCTGATGCTTGCAATTTCAGCATGACAATCCTCACAAATTATCTCTAGTTTTATGATGTTTAAAGCATAAATAGAGCAGACAGAAGTTAAAGGCTAACATTAAGCTACAGTGTACTACACCACGGTTGCATGACTTGAAAACCTACAAAATAAAAAGATGGGCTTTTGCTAACATCTCCTCCATTTGTGTTTCAACCACAGACCTTATTTCAGGCAACTAACCACCAATCCATTCAAATTGCTCACTGTGTTTGAATGGATAGACCCTAGGGTGCTAAAATGCTCACTTACTTCCTATTTTACGAACATTTTATTTTCTGCCCTATTTTTACTGAGGTTAATATGCCAAAGTTGGCATATTAACTCTCAATAGTTTAACAAGTATTTTTACTGTAACTTACAGCAAATTATATTTCTGAAAAACGATACACTCTTGTGTTAAACTGGTTATTTACTGGTACTTTTTGTTTTTATGTGATACGACATCCCCATGTTATTAATCAATCCATATGAAAACACCAACAGGTTTTTTTGGTTGTTCTTTTTTTTTTACAAATGGCAAAAAATGATTAAAATTCAAACGGTAAGTAAAGAAGGCAACTAGTTGATTCTTTGGTTGGGCTTTGAACACAGCATGATGCATCATGCTGCCAGGTTAGGGTAGGGACTTGGGTGGGGTGTAGGGGGTTGGTGGGTGTCGTGGCTCAGATCCCTGCTGACGCTGCTACCTGCTGGAAGAGAATCTCTCATCCAATGTGGAATGAAGGGCTTGTGATGAAAACAGAAAATAAAGTGCAGATGTGTGTGTTGTTCATGCACATGCATGCACAGCACTGGTGCCTGCTCCAAGAGAGTGTTGTTGTGGCTATGGGCCTGTCTGCTCACACCACAGTTCACCATGCTCTACACACCAGAAGCAGGCAGGCGGATAGAGAGGCAGGAAGGCAGGCACTGAAACACATGCAGTCAGGCAACACAGGCGGCACCTACTTGTTACAGGGACATGAACATAGACCACAGAACTGTCCTAGATTGTTCAAATTCTTTTCTGCATCCTTCATGTCCTTATTGATTTGGTCCATTCCCTCCTCGATGCGCTCCAGTTGTTCTGATTACCAACACATTGTCATTTTTCCCAGCAAAAGAACGAAAGCACATGAGAAGAGAAGAGGGGAGGAAGAAGTTGCGGGTGGGTCGGACAGGGAGGGGGAGTAGAGAGGGGAAACAAAGGAGAAGAGACAAAAAAAGACATTGACTGTGACAAGAGAGACATCAGACATCACCACCACCACCAGCACTGGACAGGCAAGAGCTCAGGGCCCCTGACCGGTACCTACTTTTTAATACATGGGCATATCAGACCACAGCATTGTCCTATATCTTTTAAATCTTTCTCGGCCTCCTTCAGGTCTGCGTTCACCTTGTTCATACCCTCCTCCACACGATCAAGTTGTTCTGGTGAGGACAAAGGCATGAGAGCAGTGAAATAAGTTTGACTGGTTTGTTTTTCCAGGGTTGGCGCTCTACGCTACGGTGGAAGAGGCAAAATGGTTTGGCTAGATGCAGAAGGCAAAGCAGGCAACAAGCATCACGAGTAGATGTCGACACAGTGGTGAAGAAACATTGCTTTGCATGTAGATTGATCACCAAGGACTTTGCAGCGTTTGTGTCCTACCTCCATCCAAAGTGACACAGTGCTTCTCTGAATAAGCGTTTTCTCTGTGTGGCAGTGACAATACCTGCATCAGAAGCCGGATGCTTCATCCAGAACTGCGTCTGATCATGCAGAGGTTAATTCTGCCACTTGAATCTGAATACTACTGCACACCAATGTGAGCAGTGATAGGTGACCGATAGAGTGAAGAGACTGTGAGGGTACTCAAAAGAAATTGAATAAATGAGCAACAAATCATTGAACAAATTGCGAAATAAGTTTGATGAAAAGCACCATTCAGGCAGGTGGAGCTGCTGGTACTTCCTAACTCAGATGGTCAATAGGGCATTGAGCTATAAAAAGCACTGATTCAAGGTCAGATCCTCTCTCTGGCTGGTTAATGGTTATAGGACAGGATAGCAGTAATCTCCATCACTGGAAAGGGGCACTCTGTCTTCCAGGAACAACTCCTAAGGTTTGATTAGTTACATTGCATTGCAGAGGACACAGATGGTCATATAATCCTGGATCAACATTTATAGAAACCAGTTCTTCTGGCCAACAACATACAGTATGGTAGTGTAGACTACTGTTAATTAAATTTAGTCTCACCTCTGAAAGTTAATAGCAACCTTGCATTGACCCTTGTTTAAGCTGTCCACACCTATGCTATCAGGGTCAAGGTGTCAAAACTGAGGTATGTAGAGCATAAACTGTGTTTAAAACACCAAATAAAACAAAACATCAAAACGTGACCTGAAATGTTTAGTATTCTGCTAAGATTGGTTTTCAGCCTAACTATGAAAAAGACTGATAAAAGCTTCAAAGCCAAAAACTACGCAATCAGACACTGTCTAGGAGGAATTTGCTCCAAAGTTGTGGAGAAATTAAGCACCATCTGCAACTCACCTTTCCTGACATTACTTTATTCACATGTAGCAGTATGTGCAATGTAAAACCCTGCAGTAAAGTGCTTTTAGCAGATGAACATATCTACAGATCTTTGACAAATTCAAGCCGAGAGGCAAAGAACGGCTGGAAACCATGAGTTTGACTTTTATATATGTTCGTCACATTATTTGAAATGTTTAATGGAACATCTGACATGCTTGCTCAGTTCATTTTATGTTTATTTATCTCAAAATGATGTGCCCAGTTAACTAGCACCGGGAACATTAGCTATAGGACAGAAAACAAGGAAACGTATAAAAGGTCCACTTTAGAGCGAAGAAGAGAGAAGATCAAGAGGAATGATTAAGATGAATTTTCCGCCAACTGGTATGGTAGGACTAGACGGCATAGTAGACAACAACTAAATGGCCTCTAACACTAATCCAGGTAGAGTGTGGGATTGCTGAGGAGGAACGTGAGAGAGAGAGCATTGTTTATCTCCTCATCTTTGGACAGCTGGGCAACCTGCCTCCTCCCCTCCGTCTGAGGATTATCGTGCGAGATCCTCCCCTCCCCTCCCCTCTCATCAGTCACAGGTTTAACCAATTAGAAAAGAAGGGACAACAGGCCTTTTTCAAAACAGGCATTTTTACCTGTTGTAAAGGGATGATAATTATGATTAGGTGCTACTGAAACATGAATGACGGATTCCTCTACTCAAGTGCCTCAGTGTGCCATGGCACTGTCACAGGCACAACTGCTGAATCAATCAAATTGTCTTCTATAAAAAAAGGCCCCTCAGATATATGTCCAACCATTATTATTCTGCCAGTTCTGTTGATGCAAGTTGCATTTCTTTTATTGTGTATTTTTCTTTTTACAAAAATATATATTTAAGGGAATCCATATATCCGCAATTTGCAAGATTTTACTTGTTGTTTTTAATTGTCACACTGAAATGAACAGCGTAGATTTAGCTTAGATTTAGTTCTTTCCTGATGAAACATTCTTTATTGGACAGCTGGACATGGACAGTTTTCACTACATTTTCTGGTAAGTGATTAAAAAAAACCATGTAATGAAAGTGGAAATAAAGGCAAATGGGACACTGAGGTGTGAAAAGATAGCTGGTTTAAAGTGTATCATTAACCGATGATGTGTGTGATGGTACCCTGGTTATTTATTTATCTGTTGAGCCAAGCGATAGCCACTGGGTTTGTTTAAATGAAAAGAGAAAAGTCACAGGGACAATCCGTAATGGTCTAACACTACAGTGAGATGAGGTGGCAAATAAAAAAGATGGAATAAACTGCAATATCCAGTTATCAGTTTAAGAACATAAATCATCCTTTCTGCTGGAATGTTTGCAACATGCAGTAGATACGATCCAACCAATGGCTTGTGCTCTAAGCTAAAACAGTGCGAGTTGCTTCTGGCTGGAGCTCACTGAGGCAGAGCTGCAATCCATCAGCCCTGACTGAGGCGTAATTCAGGTCAACATGCATGTAACAGCCAAGCAGGGAGGGACTCATTAGCTGCAGCTACACCTCCGCCATAGGTAATACATCACTGGTATAAATGAAAAATCTCCTCCTATGTGAGGTCTCCTTGTGTGTGTGTGTAAAGGACAGAGGGATTAGTTACACTCTAGTTTACAGCTCAACAAGACAGTATTAATTACCACAGGCATTGAAAGCTGTTACTCGTGAGCCTTTTTTCTTTTATGGCATTATAACAGGGAGGTATCGATGTGAAAAACAAGAAAAACTCGTCAATTTAACATTAGTCTTCAACAGTAGAGCAGTCAGTGTAACCCTCACCAAACAGGAAGACGGAGTTCAAAAAAAGAGGAGGATAGACAGAATGAATGAAGACAAGCTTCCTCATTGTGCCCAAAGTGATCCCCAGGCAAAGGAACAGAAGAAGAAAAACGTATAGAGGTCAGGAGAGAAGAAGTGAAGGGAATGAGAGCAGGGGCTGCTGGGAAAGAAGAGAAGAAGTGCGAGGCAGAGAAAAAAAGAGAAGAGGAAGACGGAAGGAGAGAGACAGATGGGGGATCAGGTTAAGAGGACATTTGCTGAGAGGTAGAGGTAATTTAAATCTGTCAATTGATTGCTGTCCTGCGCTAACAGCAGTGAGGCGTGCACTGACGCAGCCGGTGCTCTGCAGGCAAGAAGACAGGAGGAGAAAGAGAGAGGAAACAGGCTATCTGTTCCTTTGACAGGCCAATTAGGCTGCTCTTTCACGCATGGAGCTGAGCACAAGCCAATAGTGCGTTTGATGTGTGAGGCATAGGGCAGCCGACCCAGGGCCCACTGTCTACACGGGGCCTCATAAAGAGCCTGTATGACCTCACCCTGCTTTATTCTGCCCCCCCCCCCAATTAATTTTTATTTACTAATTTAAAAATCCTCATTACTGTAACATGCATCTTGCTTCAGAGCTAGAGGGTCACCGGTTCAACTCCAGCCTGCAGCTCTTCTGTGTGGAGTTTGCAGGTTCTCCCCTTTTCAGTGTTCTTTCTCTATTTCGGATAAGCGTTTAAGGATAATAAATGTTCATTCCTTTTCATTAAGTCCCGTTTTTAAACAATACTCAACAGTATTGCAAGAACAGAAACAGTCAAAATGTTGTCTTTTTTATTTTTAGCTCCTTTAATTCTTTAAAGTGGATCAAGCTATAATTTAGGCAGAACTGGAGACGCTGTGGAGAAATTAGAGAAAGATTGTGGATGTGTTTTTCATTACTATTACATAATGATCATTTTCTCTCCTCAGAGAAATCCAAATGGAAAAGGTAATTTTTTTACCTGCTGACCCTTGACCCCTCAGTCAGGATCAGCCCAGTCTCATGCTTTCATCACCTAAAGTGATGTATGACCCCTTTTCTTTTCTTTAAAAGTATTTGTTTGATAAAGCTTAATATAATGAGTAAGATTACCTTAGTATATATGCATTTGTCTGACAGATAAGCATGAAAATGTAGTAATAGGGCAGCGAAGCAGATGGCTAGCTCAACAGTTACATCCAGTATAATGATTTTTAGCCCCATTAGCTCAGACTGCAGCTGAGGCTGCTTAAAAAGTCTTGGCACACTCGCACAAAGAAATAAATGGTTCTTCTGCTTTAGTAATTATAGAAATGTAAAGGTCATTTTCTTGTGTGTAATAAATCTCACTGGGACTTCAAATCGTTATACTGTAAGTCCTGCTGATGAAGACTCTCCCATCATATAGCATGAAATAGCTGCCAGAGAGGATCGGTAGCAGATTGAAAGGGCAGACAGATGTTAGAGAGATAATGTTCAGTGATCTCTCCCTGTCAACTTACCTCCCTGCTCATCCAACATGACCAGAGTCCTGATGCCGGCATCTTTACTCTAACAGACAGACAGAAAGAGAGATGGGAAAAGGAAAGAGAAGTCGGGAAAAAAGGAAAAATATGACAGGTCAGTGAAGGTCAACAGAGCAGAACAGAGCAGAGCTATCAGGACAGCACAGTCAGGCCAAATTACAATTTGAAATCACTTTTTAGAGCTTGGCTCGGATCATCAGAAACAGCTTGACTTGAAAGAATATTTTGACATTTTTGAAAAATAACTAATAACCAGCTGGATAAAAGATTTATGCTCTAGTATGAAACTAGAAGGAGACTTGAAACTAGCAATTGAGAACATAAACCCATTAGGAAAATGTTTACTGAGGCAGTCAATGACAACAGGAGTAGAGTAAAAAGAAAAGAGCTATCACAATAATGTTTTTTTGCCTTACAGTGGCGGTTAGCAGAAAGAGCCATGCTACCTGTTTCCTTCTGTCTCAAGTCTTTGTGCTAAACTAAGCTAACCTCTTGCTGACATTAATGAGTGGTAATGTCCTCATCAAACCATAAGCAAGTAAGCAAATATGCAAACTATTATTTCAAGCTACAACAATCTATTAAAATAAACAAAAACAAAAACAAAAAAAACAGGGAATGAGATGATTTGATGTAATATATTTGACCAAAGAATGAAGCAAAGTCAAGGAAATAAAGACCACAAAGGAAATGAAATATTTTGAGAATATTTTGTGTAAATATTATGAGAATCGTTTTTCAAAAAGAATTTCTTTTACATAGAGAATGTGTGCAGTTCAGTATGCCACTTTGTGTCAGGACCTTTTTGTTTTAAAGTTACCTGTAGTGGTAGCGTTTTCAAATGCTTATAGAGACAGACTCTAATCGAACTAACCTACAATCCGACATAAAAAACAAAAACTGCAAAACAGAGATTACAGAGGATAAGAAACCCCTCTAGAGAAAATCTCAAAAAGCCACAAATATAATTATGCACAATCCTGCTCATAGTCTTGTGATGAACTTGTCCACCAAATGGCATGTGCTATATTTGTTGTTTGCTGGGCTGGTACCAGAGATTTGTTGATAACGCTCCAGTAATGTAACATTCTGATTTGGCTCGAACACATTAGCACATGCAAAATATGAACATTCATGCAGACCGGTACATTGTTGTTGTCTGTGCATGTAAAGCTGGCCTTCATCTCATAATAACACACTTCAGTGAGCACACAATAAGCACATTAACCACTGTGCATACAGCTAAACAACAGCTTTGTGCTCTCTGTGAGCCTGGGGCTTCCTCTGACAGATATTAAAAACCAAAGGCCGTTCAGTTCATGCATCAGCTATTTTGGATCAAAGTGGGCTCTGACCTTCTTGGAGCAGTGATAGATAGAGAGCAGAGCTGGAGGCCAGTTAGACGTGCCACTGATATTAGTATCAATCAAACCCACTGCGACAGAGATCAGCCAGTGGTCATGGATCAGCATCTGTGTCAAGTTAAATTGTTTGCTCTGGAAACATCAAGTTAGAGGGGAGAAAAGTTGCATAATCACAGTCTGGATGGCAGAACTAATGTTCAAAGATGCAGTTGACGAGCTGCTTGTTTATCCACAGGTGATGTTGGGAAATCACAGCCATGCAAGGCGGGTCCAGGCTCCTGAACTACAGGACAGGATATCTGACCGTGCCAACTGGCATAGTGTTATGTGATGATATCACATCTTTCTCTAAGGCTCATCAGACACACGAGCTGCCTGTCAGGTGTCTTTTTTTATACTTTGCTGTGGCACAATGAGCCTCAGGAGAATTATTTTTCTGCTCCCAAAATAGTTTTCAGAGCAGGAAATGAGCATGGAAGGTGGTGACACTTTTTCAAGAGATTAATAGAGATGAATATTTAAAACCTATCGTTCTTCCTTTCTTCTTTCTTTGTTCTTCATTTCTATGCTTAGCAGCAGCCCTGGCATGCAGCAAAGCCTTCTCAAAATTAGTTTTAAGCACATTTAGTTGACTCATATGGTAGGAAGTAATTTATTCTACATTATTTCTTAAATTGTGTTAAACTCAAAATGTTCTAGGTGTTCAAGATGAGATGAGTCAAACATGTTACTGACAGACTGAAAGTTCTGTCTATATTGGTTCATTCTTAAAGTAAACACATTCAGTGCCACTTTTCCCCGAATATATGACATTTATGGAAGTAAAACGCAATACAACCATAAGAGAAATCAAAAATATATAATAACTGAAAGAAGATAGACAGAAGAATGCAATTCTTAAAGAAAAACAAACAAACAAAGAGCGCAAGAGGTTTGCTGTTGCTAAGACTAGGCAGCCTGGTTATGAGTTTGCATTGAAACGTCCACTCTGCTGTCTGCAGGGATCTATTCTAATTCAGTCACTGTGGAGACGGCTGCTGCTGCGCTGCTATTGGTCAACCGAGAGAGAGGGGATGTCTGGTAAACACATCACAATCTACTGGAGCTTCACATGAAGAATTGAACCAATCAAATGACTAGTTGATTAGTAAATTGTGCACTTCTTAGTTTAGCAGATGATAGATTTATAAGGTGTGACTCCTCTGAAGGAACAAACAATATATGATGCTTTGTTGTGTTCAAAATAAATCACGGCTCCAGTGGCGGACCAAATGAATTGCCAAGGCCAATACATTCATAACAGCCTGCATGACTGTAACGTCATGTCTTGTGAAATGTATTCTCTGACTTCAGGCCTGACACTGCCCATCAAATCACATCTCCCGTGTCTCTCCTCCACAGAGGCATCACGTTTGGATGTGATGTCCATCACACACTCCTCTTTGAATCTCTGTTTATCTTTCACACTCTTCCCATCTTACTCGGACTCTCTATTTTTCATTTCCATCTCCCTTACTCGCTTTCTTCACATTTCATTCTGAGCTACGCAGTGGTCTCTCATTTTTATGTTCCCTGCCTGGTGTGAAGATAACAGTGTTCATAGGAACTTCAATATCTCTGGATCTTTTCTGATAAAACTGTTGAAATGAAAAAAAATGTATGAAATGTGTAGCATTACAACCTGCATTCATTACACTACAGCCCTCTATTGTTGATGCACTTGACAGGATTTATGCTGCTAATCCACAGATGTACAGTATGACTAGACTTTTGCTGTATTTTTAATGTAAATATTTAATCAATACATACAATTCAATAAAAATGTAGGTTTTAACAATAGAAATGCTAGCCATTCATAGTTGGATTTCACAAAGGCAACAATTGTGCTAAATAAATATAATAGAATGAGTTTTTTTTTTTTTTTTTTTTTAGCTATTTAAAAAGGAATTGAATTCCAAATTATACAATATATTACTTATATATATAGGATACCTGGCACATTTCAATACTTAAATATTAATACATAAATAGTTTTACGTGTAGGGAAACAGTAACTTTCTTCCTGAAAGTTTGATGAGAAGTTTAAATCGAATTCAATATTTTGATATAAAACTAGGGCCCCACGGTGGCGCAGTGGTTAGCACTCATGCCTTACAGCAAGAGTGCTTGGTGCAGAGGGTCGCATGTTCGAATCCAGGGCCGGGCACTTCTGTATGGAGTTTGCAGGTTCTCCCCATGGGTGCGTGGGTTTACTCCGGGTAC
>JAOWBC010000001.1:25306778-25319684 GCA_028566105.1 Hypoplectrus providencianus
ATAGGCACAGCCTCCCCGTGACCCGGGATTACCTGGATGAAGCGGTTCGGAAAATGGATGGATGGATGGATGGATATAAAACTACAGCCAGCAGCTGGTTAGCTTTGCTTCGTATAGACTAGCCTTGTATAGCCAGACCTGTCTGTCAGCTCTGGAGAAAGGCCTGCTGGAATCATTATCCAGCTTGTTTGTATTTCTTTAAAGCAATCTCAATCATCTCATCTCTGCAAAATAGATGGCAGAGACAGCGGAAGGGGAGGACAATGCCAAGTGAAATATGCACCCAGTGGCAGGCAACATGCAGTGAATCAGACTAAACTTAGAATCAAAGCTGGAAACATGTGGAATCAACCAGCCTGGATCTGTCACAGGCTCTGTCTTTGTGCTTAGTTAACCGTTTGCTGGCTCCATCTCCACTTTCTGGTCACTTTAATAGGTACAACTGATATCTAATTAGCCAATTAGTTCAGTTCTGTCTGAATATGGAATCAGAAAGGGGAGAAAGGGATTTTAAATGACTTTGAACGTGACATGGTTGTTGGTGCCAGATGGGCTGTTATTTCAGAAACTGCTGATCTACTGAGATTTTCATGCACAACCATTTCTCACACCGGCCACTTTATAAGATACACCTTGCTCGCTAATAAAGTGGCCGGTGAGCGTTTAAAAGGTCACGTCACTCACTGGTCCACAGAATGAATTATGGGTCACATATACAGGAGACAAGGACACATTACATCACTCTCTGTGAGTGTTTTTATAGTCTGACCACTAACTGACATTGTTAAAGTCTTTTTGCTTGTGGACATTACAGTGATAAAAAAAAAAAAAAACACACTGATGATTCCAGGAAAAAATGTGTGTGTGTGTTAAGTGTTTTATGGCTTTTATAGAGAATTAGTAATATTTGATATAATAAGTTATATTTGATATAATGACTGATAATGCACTTTATATACTGGTCATCCAAAGAAGTGTACAGAAGAACAACCTACATTGTTTTTTTAGAGACACATCAATGCTTGAATAATCCTTTTATTATTTGTGTCTCAGATTTACATGTAAATATGCTTTGAATATAAATTCATTTCACTGTGTTTGCGCTCTAATGTAAGTTCATGCATTTAAAATGAGAATTAGTGCATAATGATGTTATGATACTGGCTCTGCATGGATTTTACAATTACATCTTAGGTATTAGGCCCCAGAGCTCAACCACTCACTAAGTCCAAAAGTAAAATAAGATTTAATTTCTGGATCACTGAGATTATAAGAAACGAAGAGTAAAGAGAGGACAAGTCAGAGCTGCAGTGCAGTGACAGTGTGGGTGTGATCCCTAAAGGATCATGTCAAAGAAAGTTTGAGAAGAGGAAAGAAGCCTTGAAGAGGGTTTATTCAACCATCCTTTCATTTTCTGTTTTATTTTGCCTAACCCAATTATTATTTGAATAGATGTCAGATTGTCCTGACATAGCACTAAAGGCAGATTTATTGTTTTAGTGTCAGTGAGTGTAATTGTAATTGTGTTATTATTATATATATTTTTTTTTTTTTACTAATTGTGCCTAATGGTGGACGGCTTTTGTTATAACTATTCAGTGAAAAAGTCAGTTTAAACTCTTCCATATGTATGAAAACCCTTTAAACGTTCAGGTTATTACTTATATTTAATGTAAAGACACATTGATCTGAGTGTTAAAAATATGATTAGTTATAAAACCATCCTGTTTTTTTCAAGGTGTTTCCAGTGTTGTATATAATTATATTTACTTATGTACTCAACTTGCATACAAATCTTAGGTATTATCCTTTTTTTTTAGTCTTTTTCACTTTTACTCCAGAACATTTTAGAGGAAAATATTCTACTTTTTTTCTCCATTCCATTTATTTGACAGCTTAATTTTTCTTTCAAATTGAGATTTTTGGAGAAAAAAAAAACCCTCACTGCTTCAGCTCATGAGCTTGGGGCAGCTTACACTCGATGCCATCATTTTTGAAATATGTAACAATGCATAGATCTGATATATATTTCTATATTACAAGCAGGTACCACTGCAGGTCTGAGAGAGCTCCAGAGCTCCAGAGTGTGCTCCCTGCTCTGACTTCTCTCCACTTATTCAATTAGTGTAAGCTTCACTATAAGCCCTTCTAACCCAGAATGTATTAGCACGTGCTTACACTTTATTGGAAAGGAAGGTTCACTGTTTGGTCAACAGCACGTTCATCACCAAATAAAGGTAAAAAATATTCAAATGCTTCGTTAAATTGGCATGACAAACGCTGGCAACATTATTGAGTAATAAATGAAAAACATTGAATTGAAGTCACCCATTTTATGACCTTCATTAAAAACCAGTCACATAAAAGATTTGTCAACAGAATATTAGGTCCAAAAACTCAAACAAATCCAATGTAGATTTATAATATCTACTGTGTTTAATGTAGAGGCACGTTTAGTCTCCATGCTTTCCTATTACCACACTACAGCTTACACTGAGCCTGTTTCTCTGGGGAGATGCTAAGTGAGAGATAAAGAGCATGTTGTCAGCAAAAGAAATGACGAACATCCAGAACATGACACAGTCATTATGTGTCTCTGTGTATTTCTTTGGTGTCAGCTCAGAAAGGTCCATGTGGAAGCACGAACACTCTGTACTAACAATCCCCAGGTTTGTCCACCAACAGCTGAACGTCCAAATGGGATTCCCTTGGTATTATCTTCAAAAGGGCAAATATTCAGCTACTGCCAGTGAAAAGGCTTGTCTGTCGAGCAGGCCACCATTTAGGTCAGCCCCAGGTCTGACTTCATCCCTCACGGCTTTGTCTTATTAAGAAATGGTGACTGGTCCAAGGGTTAGAGCCAGGACATGTCTCAGAAGACAGCTGCTGGAACTAGACACTCCACGCAGGCTCACAGCAACCCAATGCAAGCAAAAACAGCTAAATCAGCTTGGGAATGCTTATAAGACATTCTTCTTCTTCTTAAACCATGTACTGAGAAAATGACTCCTTTTATACCCTGTAGAGCATCATATGCTGCATTTCCACAAAGTAGCATGACTCAACTCTTCTGGACTTTTATGGTTTTCTGTTAACATAAGATGGTGGTACCAACACAAAGTCAGTCAGGGTTCCGAGTGAACTGAGGCAACTTAAATGTAGTATTAAAAGACAGCCAACTACTGATGACTCAAAGAGAGAAGTCACTAGTATGACACAAGATCTCCTGCATAAACCTAAACAATTTTAGACCACAGTTTATTTATTCATGTAATCCACATTTGGAAATATGGCAGCCGCTCCATAAACTAAGCTTAACGTTTGCCAAAGCATAGATTGAAGGGCCGATGAACAGATTCAGTGTCGCATTGAATACATTGTGCCTCACCGAGCTGTACCATGCAGAGGAAGTAAGGCAATGGGCTCCACCTTTATTATCAAGCTAAGACAAGTTTTAATCTATAAAAAGACACCAATCATGTGATTTTTTGTTTAATAACAGGATTGTGACTGGTCATGTGATGTGTGTCATCATTGAACTCACCTCCTCGACCAGAGCCAGCATACGCCGAGTGCTCTCCAGAGACTGCAGGGACGAAAAGAGAAGGAAATGATTAGCTGAGGGTCCACACAAGATCAATCACACACACAACACCTTTTAATTCAGTTTCAGAAAGACATCCCGCTGTGTTAAAGTGGAATATTAACACATATTTGACAGGTGAACAATAAAAAAAAAAAATTCAAATGTGTAGAAAATTTACTGACACTCAGTCACATAATTATTCTTAATTATCCCTCTTCCTCCTCCCCTGTGATCCCAGGAAATATTATCTGATTTCTTCCTTTTTTTTTTTTGCTAACGTTCCACCCTCTGCAGGATCATCCATTTCTTAACCAAACACTGTTTCATTCCTTATCCTCATTCACTCTTCCCCCAGTGTTATCACCATCCATCCACCCCTGCCTTCCTCATTTCTCCCTTCACTCCTTCCATCACATCCATGGAGCCTCTTGGCCTTACATTATCTCCTCATGAATGTTTAATAAGGCCATTTGAGCTTCTCTATTATTCTGCTGCACAGAATAATCTGCTCTTCCCGAGCTCCTCTCAACTCATTAAAAAGGGCAAAGTTCTTCCTCCCCCCAAAAAAAGAACAGTCCAGTCATGATGAAAGAGACTTTGAGGACAAATTGGGCAAACAAGAGACGTTCACATTAAACCAGCTGTGTCTGTCAGCCTGCAGGCTTTGGAAATATATCTGTGTCTTTAGTAGAAAATGTAATAACTGCTGTGTCAAAAATGAAAAATCAGGTATTCCCATACAAAGAAAATCTGCCTAATCTATTTTTACACTTTTTGTTGTGCTTCTAACTTCATCTACTTGTTCATGGCTGGTGAAAACTTTCCTTTCTTTCTTTGCTTTTTGGTGGCTGCAATGTTAGATGTGCAAATGTTAGTAAAGAGGAAGTTAAGAATAAAGTTATTCTATTGTTACTGTGACTGAAATCTGACTGACATCCCCCCCCCCATAAAAAAAAAAAAAAGTTGAAAATAAATGAGGAATTGAGATGATGTGTCCCATGTTATTATAAATGAAACCCTTTTCCTACTGATATGAATGATGCAATTTCACTGGACCGCAAAAGTACATATTATTTCATATTAAAAATACAATGTGGTGTATTATCTTTTATCCTCGGTATTAGAGCAGAAGACAATGTTTGAGTGTGTTGATATGTTTATGCGGTGTAGACGTGTGTATCCTGTACCTCATCAGCTATCTGGTCTGCGCGTGTCTGCAGGTCTGCCAGCTCATTGCGCATGTCTGATTCGTCGGCCATGATGACTGTTGAACTTTGACCTTAAGCAAGAAAGACTGGGAGGAAGAAAGAAAGACAGAGTGACGTTAGTACATCAATCAAAAAACTTTTAAAAATAAAGCCGAACACAATATTCAGACCAGAAGCAACACAACAGAAGGAAGTGTAAGCTCATTTTTCTTTCACTCATTTCAGCCCCACACCATTTAAAAAAAAAGTATTTTCTCCTTATTACTTATTGAAAGAAAATGTGTTTTCAGGTGTAGTAGCAGCCTGGCTAAATTCTATCCATTAGGGACACAATGGAGACACAAACAGCCACACTGCTGTATTACCCTGCTCTCATCACTTTAACGCCTGTCTTGGTTAGTGGGCAGCCTTAATATCCATAACTTGGCTGGTTATGAGCCCATCGGTTTGCACAATCACGATGAGGTTGGACAGATTGTTGTACAACAACATGGTCAAAGGTTAAATCCCTCTTGTAGCCGCTATTGTCAAGTGTCCTCCAGCAAAACAATGAAGAGCTTGACATCCGTCTTGACCTCTTTTCTGAACCCTGAAGTTACAACTTGAACCATTTCACACTAACCAGACAACATATCACCTTGTGATAGTCTGACCTGCCCAGCGCAGACTCCTCCTCTCACTCAGTGGCACCTGGGACAGGCTGCAACCCATCCTGACCCAGGTTCTGATAAGCAGTGAAGGACGATGAATTAATGAATAAATGACAAGTTCTCATACAACGGTTCACATGATTTCTTACACAATCGCAATAAAAATCCTTATTATCAGTTAAAAATGGTACTTACAAACATAACTGGTTATATTTTAAGGTAAACTCACATCTGCAACTCAAAATAACAATTTTGACTTGTGGTTTTACTGGGGACACCAATAGCACTGTCAATAGTGAAAAGTCCTGCGTTTGTACCCAAGATGGGGAGACTCTTTATTTTTTTCATTTCTCTGATTTGCTCTTCTTTTTCTCTTACAATAAAACCTCAAAAAGGGTTATAATGATTGCCGCTCTTGTCTCAATTACATGGGTCATATACAAATAATAGTGCATCATTTTCCATGGGTAGAAAAATTAAATGAAAAATGAAAGTGGATGTGTAAAGCCTGGATTACAACTACTTTGTGGGGAAAAAATAGGAATTTCAGCAAAATTCAGGTGAAGTTCTCCAGGTTCCTATGAAGGTTTCTTGAAAAGTTCCTGCTCAGTCACTGTCAAAAGCAACGAAAAGATGAAAAGATACAAAAGGCCAAGAGAGTTGTTGACTGTGCCAAAGTAAAGGGCAAAATGCTTACCTCATAAGCACAAGTGATGCATAATTTACTGTTTAAAACACTGTGGGCAAATAGCTTTTGCTTTTGTTTACAGCCTCAGTCGCACACGCAACCAACCATGTGCACCCAGAGACCCAGGGTCCATTGGAGAAAGAGCGCTGCTAAAGACACTGAGGCCAAAGCTCCACCCTGCTGACCCTCCCCAGGGATCAACAGAGAATCACAATGAACAAGCTCCATCACTCCAACAGTATCAGGTCAGAGACAGGGTCTATTTTTGCTCCTGTGACGCTGCCAGACAGTATTTCATATAGCCGCACACAGTAGGGCTGGAGGTATGGTCCATGAAAAATGTATGTGGCTGTAACTCTGCAGCTACATGCTGGGAGTCAGCACAGTCACTAAGTTCCCTGCGTTCCTTCTCTCTGCTGCTGTTTCTCTGAACAATTAAGCCTTTAATGAGGCAAATAATCTGATCTGGTCCAATCACATCTCATTTATGCATCTAATGCGTCTTTCTTTGTATTGCACAAAATCATATTGAAGACTTCTTGTTCTAATTTGGCTTGCTGCTGATATAAATTTAACAAGCCAGCAGCTTTCAGCTCTGGGACCATTAAAGCTTAATGTAATCTAATCTACTGCAATATACAGTGAAGCAATGGGACCAAGGGACCGCTGACTTCTGGACTCAGTCAGAGGCTGCAGCTTCAGGAGGAGACTGTCAGCGTTATTAATTTGCCATGGTAAAATAACATCGGGGATTTATAGGTTCAGGTGAATAGGTTTTGTACTACAAAATCAACTTGATGTTGATATGAGATTTCTATACAGCTGTTGTTATGCAAGTATTTAAAGCCACTCATGATGTTTGAGCCTTCATATGACACTGTAAAACTCTTAACAGTGCAAACACAGCTGTCAATTCTGTTGATGTGCCATATTTGGGCATCCATCAATCAGTCCTTGTCACAAGATCTCTGAGGTGAATAGACACAAGGTCAGTTAGACACAGCTGGATGTTTGATAAAGTATCTCCTTGTTCTGCCCCGCCCTCTGTCTGTCTGTCTCCATCCCGGCGGAGCCGTCAGGGCTGTTAATAATTGAACATGTGCCGGGAAAAAAGATGGAGGAGAAAAAAAAACAGGCTTCTCAAAGTGCTTCTCTCCTTTTTTCATGCCCTCTCTCTCTCTCCCTCGCTCTCTCTATGTGTGCGTGCATGTGTTTTTGTCTGCTATGCCTGGTGCACAGATGCACTTTAAAATATTTATGTTGACATTTTACATTTTAGCCATTTGGCTGATGCTGTAATTCAGAGCTCTGTACAATGGGTGAAACAGCAGAATGAGCTTCAGTTCATAGATTGGCTTCATTACAGGTGATAGGCGCAGAGAAGATGAGGCCTTGTGTTATTAATAGAAAAATCCATTAACGTAGGTGTTAAGCATTTATAGACAAGAAACTGATAATTTTACATAAGTTAATAAGGTGAACACAACCTTTAAGATACAAGAAAAGATTAGTACACACACTGTGTGAACAAAAACTCAATTTTATCTGAAGAAATGTGTTAAATTATTCCTTTTTTTATCGCATCCCTCTTCTCTTGTTTTGGAAATAGATATGAAGTTTCAAAATGGCTCCAAACCAAGACTAATCATATCCTGTGCCGTGCTCCAATCATGCCCACTTGTTGACAGCGTTCCCGTCGTTCTGTTGTCAGTGGCGACAGTATTGGTGCATCTGCACTCTTCATGGAATGAATGAATCATGCCGAAGCACATTTACCAATATTTAACACCAGCAATGATAACTGAAGTGAATATAAATAAATACTGTGGCATCTGGCTCTTCAGACTGCTGCTCTCACTTCGTTAATCCTTACAGAGTCATAATCTGCTGTGGTATTGATCAGCCATTGATTGCATATCTCTCTGCCGTGGAGCAGCTTCCTGTTCACACACACACACACACACACACACACACACACACACACACACAACAACACACATGCACACACACCCACACACACACACACACACACACAGCTTTGTCTTCTTGTTTCCTGTTATATTGATTGTGATCTTTCTTTCCCTCTCTGTGTCATTGATCATTTACTAACATTTTAACTGATGTTATAACAATTTGTCTCCATTTTGCTTTTGTAAAAAATCGAATCACAAACATGAACAGGACAATGTATAGAGAATTTTTTTAACAATCACATGTTCTTATGTTACGTTTTATTTCTAATCTATAATTTTCTGTTGACAACATCCACTTTGGGTTGGTAATGCTGTGTGTATCTCTTGTCCCTGATTGGATAATCACTGGTCACCTGTGACCTTAAATCTTCTTATCTCACCATTCAATATTGTGTTTAATCACTGCATCTCTCTGCTTATCGGGCACTTCCTCCATCCCCGTGACTGCTGTTTTAAAACGCTCGCTTTGAGCTAAGCTTTACCCTCAGGAAACCACCAGACTGCATATGTATTTATTCACATATTTTACTGTTGATGAATTACAGTCATTGCTAAAAAAAAAAAAAAATGCTGACTGATGTATATTTTCCCACAATGTAATGCACAAACATGCCTTCAGCTGGAAGAAACTGAAACAAAATACAGATGTTGGTGACCAGGAATACAACAGAAAAGTCAAGTCAATCTGTGGAAAAACAGATGGATTTAAGTACTGAATTTCATGACGATCCATTATATTTGTAGAGACATTCCTTCAGCCAAAAAAATCCTACTGTCTCAGTTTGTGAGTCACAGTAACACAACCAGAAACCAGCAGAGTGCTCATGTTAGCTCAGTAAGACACCCTCAGCTGGGATTTGGAGTAAAGACACTACAGTGTCCCAGTAACCTAAATTCTAAGAGAAATCTATTGATTTTTACTTCATTTAGATCCACAAGAACACTCTTCCATTTTCCAAAATCTCACTGTATCCAGCTTGTTTCCTGTCTGATCATTATTGCACAACAAACAGGCTAATATGATGCTACCAGCTGTTGGAAGATTTGGAAGTGGCACAGAAGCACAACTGGGAGTTATGCATCAATATGTTTTGCTGGTGACATGTTGCCAACAAGTTTTAGATAAAAAAAAAAAAAAGAAAACAAAAACTTCTGTTGAATTTGCTCATTTCCCACTTTCCTCCTCCTCTGTGTCGTGGTGGTGTTCATCCCCCACTGAACACCATTTCCTCTTTAACATTCTTCATAGACAGAAACACACACACATAACGTAGCTAACATAACACAAGGTCCGGCCGTCCCCATCCCCCACCTGCGGCCCTGCTGGCTGTCACTCGTCTTGACTGACGGCTGCTGTAAGGCCTGAACTGCCAGGCTCAGCCCGCGGAGAGATTAAAGTCAGCAGGGAAAGAGGATTTACTCTCCACTGTTTTCTCTCCTCTCTCTCTCTCACACAAACTCCCTCCTCTATCTGCCTCTTCGCTCATGCTTTCTTTGTTTCACTTAATGACTTCCTGTGCATAACTGTATACAGTTACAGTTCCTGTGCATCACTGTATACAACCGTGTCCAGGAACCAGAATAAGAGGGCAAATATCACATGAAAGTCACTTTTTTTTTCATCTAGCTGACTGATGTAACATAGCAGTAATTCTGTTCCAGCTGGTGTCAGGTGAGTCAGGTGAGGGCAAATCTGCCATTAGTTTGCATGAGAAGCCATGGTGGTGGAAATCTTACCAATGACAGGAACTGTCACTGCGTTAATAAAGATGATGAAAAAAATATTGTTATCAAGGTGTGGAGCAACAACACAACAGCCACATTATTTTCCATCCTTGTGTAACAGATCAATACATGAAGGGAGAACACTGACTTAAATGGAGACATTAAAAGGGCACCAATGAATTATTGATCAAAATATTAAAAGCATTAATCCTAAAAGCTAAAAGGAGATGCAACAGGATGAGAAGAGGTTTGGAAAGAATAAGGGCATGACTCCAACAAACAAAAAGAGGTATACTAAGATCCTGAACACAACAGCATGGTCACGTTTTGTTGTGACTAAAAGAAGATGGACACTGTTTTATAATACTCCACCATCTATTACTCTTTCTGGACCCTTCTGTTGGTTAAAATGTCCTTATTCCTTAAAATGTCCTGAGTCTGTTTCCAACTTGTCTCTATTTGCCTGTCTCATCCATCTTCACATATTTCCCTTCAAACAAAACAATGTCGTACAGAGACTTCCCTTTCATGTCATGTTGTGTAGACCTTCTAAACTAACTTTGTAACATGGCATGTGTATGAACAGAGTGTAGCAGAACAGAGCAGCATACAGTTGTTGGCACGGAGCAAGCAAAAGGGGACTGGATTAGCACTGTCATAGGCTGGCATGATTAACACACAGCTACACAGAAGAATCCAACAACAAGCTATTTTGGGCAACAAAGAAAAATCCTGTCAAAGCATACAAATGGAAAATTCCACTCTGAAAACCCAGAAAACACCCTCATGTGCTTGTATGAAGTGGAGCCTTGTAATGAATAATTTTTTTTTATTTGAAAATACAGTACATCACTTGTTGGTTGGTTGGAACAAAGATTGTAGATTACCAAAAAAAGTATTTATTAGACATTATGCCTTATGATATGCTTGACATTTAAGTGTTTAATCTGCAACACAGCCAGACAATTGCTGGATGGATGCCACTGGGGCTTAAAAATTATCAGTATTTGTCCCGGACATGTTGTAAAATTAGGGAAAAAGACTCCATATGACCAACATAACAATACTGTGGCAATCAGTTATTCATTTAACCACTCAGCCAAACTGGAGTTTTGGTGGGCTGGAGCCAATCCCAATCTGGACCCAGGACAGGTTGCCAGTCTATTACAGGGCACACACATCAACACATATTACATTCAGGATATCATTCACTCCTATGGACAATTAAGAGTCACCAATTAAAGCTAAGCCAAAGGACCTGGAGAGAATCCACCTGACATGAAGAGAACATGCAAATTACACCTGGCAGAGCTGGAGGCTGGATTCAAACCTGTGACCTCCTTGTCTCTGAGGTACAGAGACAAGGAGGTCAATCACTATACCACCATGTAAGCTCCTGACCAACCACCCACATAAAATGTAACTCTTTCCAACACAAGAACAACTGTGAACTTAGAAGATTTCACTAACAAGATTATGAGTAAAAAAAAAAAAAAGAGAGCAGCATTTATATAAACTCCTGTTATAAACTCAGTGAACACAACCACATTTCAAATTAGCCTCAGCTCAGTCAGTGTAAGTACACTGATGGATGATAATGTGGATGTGAAAATGTAAGTTGGTCACTCTATGGCCGATGCAAATATAGCCAAGTTTATATATATATATATATATATATATATATATGTATATATAGTGCCTTGTTATTTCAGTTACATAGCATATAAGAGGTGTTTTACTTTAACATGCATTTCTTTGTAATTGGTTTGCCTGCAGTGCCAAATCTTTATGAACTGAACCACGACGTTTTACAGTTACATCAGTTAGTTTAAGAATGAATGAACACCTGCAGGTAGATCTAATGCAGCCTGGTTTAAAAATGAGACCCTCTTGAATATCCTCACTGTATGCAGGACCAATTCAAGAGAGATGCAGGATAAAAAGGTTGAAGTCACACTTGTTCAGCATCCGTCACTGTAGCTGACTGTCAGGCTTTTGAGATAAACTGCCTTGACTCTGGACCAAAAAGACTGCTATCAATCAAGCTCCGTGTTCAGATGAGATAAACAATGTTTGTGAGGGAAATAGGACATCAGGACACTCCGGTCGCACGGAAATTCACAGTCCAGGAAAAACCAGGTCAGCTTGTCAGTTGTTCAGTTGTATTTTTCTCACGGGTTTATGGAAGCACTAACCTAAATCTGGGGGGATTTTTAGGATTGCTGGTGCACTTTTCTTTCCGTTTCATGCATTTGTTTTTACAGATTAGTGGGACAGGCGGTGGCAAATGAGACGGTGGGCTCAGGGTGAATGGAAATTAGCATTGCTATTTCTGTATAGCTCCTTTTCTTTGTGTAATTGCGAGCAAAGCTGGTAGTGTATAATTGAATAGCACAAAAGTGAACTCTGGGCAGCCAGTGGGTTTCTGCAGCAGCAACAAATTAACCCTACAGGAATGACATGCATGAAGGAGCAGTAATGGGCAGCTGAAAAGATTTCTTCTTGCACGTCTTACCTCAGCAACTACACAGGAACACTGAGTTATGAGAGGTGATTGTAGGGATTTTAAATGAAGACAGGACAGAACCGCCCTTAAAGAACATTTAATAACCTCTAATTCTCGTTTTCCCTTCTCTATTTGCACCCGACATGACCTCCTATCTTCCATCTTCCCTATCTTTCTGTCTTAAAATTAATAGGTCAACTAGAGTACAGATTAAAACTTTATTATAATGGCTTTATGATAATCTCTGTAATTATAGAAGACTCCAACACCTACATTCTCCACTGATATTTAAAGGGCAGAAGGCTGCAGACTGAATGCTATAAATGACAGTTTTAACACTTTTCTAAAGCATCACACAGGGAGAACTGGTTCAAGGACAAGAAGGGAGCAGCAGCAGGACAGACAAGAGTGCGTGGGTGTTTGTGTGTGTGTGAAGTGAGGATATAGGTGTGGTGTGTCAGAGTCTGAGGGTCTAACATTTTACTACATCAAAGCAGAAACGTGTTTCATTATTCACTGGATAGAGGCAGGTCAACATTATTAATGCAACAGCAGTGTGTGTGTGTGTGT
>JAOWBC010000001.1:25342680-25360859 GCA_028566105.1 Hypoplectrus providencianus
AAGACTTGACTTTATTTATTCTTTGGGATGACTCCTGCAGGAAATTGAGGACTTGTCTGACACAGTAATATCAGCATGGACTATAGAATACCAGTGTTGTGAGTGAGTTCCTCTTCATGTACAGCCTCTCCAGAAACTGCAGGCCTTCATCCTTCAGCAGTTCCACAGGGAAATTATTCAGGTTTTTGTAGTTCAGAAACAGGTTTTTGTGGCGCTCCTGCTTGGCCATGAAAATGGTTTCATGGAGTTCTGTTGCCATTTCTGAGAAAAGTTCTCCTCCTGAGTGGAGGAGACTTGGCAGTGGCTTCTTTCTCTATGCCATTACTGATTCCTATAAGAAAAGCAAAATGAACCGAGGTATGAGGGGACAGCAGTGCTTGTTTCTCAACGCTTTTACAGCTGAGAACAGTCTATCATAAATGACCATGAAATAAAACCAATTATTGTTGTACTTAACAAGTAACTCCCATGCCTCTTCACTATGTAAATATAGTGGGGACATATCAATATATATATATAAAAAAAGAATAACTAAATAAAAAATGGCACACAGCGTGGTGACGTGCAAAAAAAGGAAAAACAAAACTCTAAAAATTTAAATATTCTGACCATCTATCAAGCTGTACAGGACAGTATCTGTTAAACAGGCCACTTTAGGCTAAATAAGCGCAATAGTGAATTCAACAGCGTACTTAAGCTTATAAGTAACATACTTAACATACTTATAGACGAAGTATGTTGCCTGCAAAAAGCTAACGTTACAACCTGTTGGTAGCGTTCTGTTAGCGCCAGTGAGCTGACATTGTGCTCGCCAGTGTTTATATACTGTCATTCCTAGCATCATTAGCATGCTAGCTGAGTGGCTGCTAACAGCACCCTTAATTTCGTTGACAACAAGACGCACATACAAAAGACATTTACCTTATTTGTGCAGAGACCTTTGTCCTACTTCATGCCCCACATGTGCACAACATGCCCCACCTGGAGTTTAATGTCTGAAAAAAGCTGAGGCTAAGAACTTGTTGAGCAGCAACAGTGGTCCGTCGTAAACAACGTAATACGTCACTGTCGCGTCACAGGTTACGCCCGTCTTCTTCGCTTCTTCTTCTCAATTCACTGCAGATAAAATCCTGCTGCTGCCACCTGCTGTCACACGATGAAACTGTATTATATGTGACAGCATTCATGCAGTGTTGTTAGGAGTAAATTTACTCAAGCAATTGAATGCGATTAGTCAAGTTGAGCTTGACTACATTTAATTTTAGAGGGAAATATCTGACGTTTCTCCTTTACATTATGATAGGTACATAGCAGATTTCAGTATAAAGCAAGATCAAATAGACTCTAGAGCATTGTAAATCCCTGAGGAAATGCTGTGCCAAATTGCTCAAAAAATGAATACAAATGCAGTGAAATAGGAACAACACAGCTATGCAAATATGATTGAATTAATACTTTAGTATTTACAGGAATGATTGCAAACAAAAAGTAATATTGCAACATTGCATTTGGAGAAGTAAAAAAGTAATAATATATACACAACCCCCCCAAAAATGTTTTATTAGAAAATACGCAGAAAAAATAATGGATCTTTACATGCAATTACTTTATATTTTCTATGTATAGACTTAATATTCTGCAGAGTAGTGTCTTGTATCTGAATCTAAGAAGCAGTGAGAATGAAAGCATTTATCTGTTTTGTAATCCAGAAAGATTACACAGGATCCATTCAGTAGCCAGTGTGGATAAGTTTTATACTGAATTTATGGCTCCTGCTTGTGCAGGTAATGACTGAGTTTGAGGCTGTCATTGTTCCACAGAAAGAAAAAAAAAACGCTTTGAAATGTGGCCCCTTATGGGCATTGTTTAAATTGTGGCAGTGGGAACATGAATAATACACTTTCAAACAGAGACAAGCAGTGAAACAGTTTGCATACATTTTTATTCATCTTAAATCTTGTGTAGAAAAAAGAATCAGAGAAACAGACATTCTCTTTTCTTCAGCCAATAATTTTCCCCAGTACTCAGAATATATCGATAACAGGAAAAATTCTTATAACAGCATGTACAAAAGAAAACCAAAATGAAACCTCAATCTAACAGATCATTTCAATAGAAATGCAAAAGTTGGAAGGCTATGAATAACTTACACACATCAAAATCTCCGTAACAAATTGGCCATCAATGTAACAAAAAAAGGGGGGGGGGAGGAAACAAATTTGTTCGATTTGATGTCCACTCTGTGGTGTTCCAGTGGTAAAAATGAGGCAAAAATCAGACCACAAACACTGAAATACCCATCCTGACTGGCAGCTGACTGCCACAATAATCGAGTCTTGTGAAAAGAGTCTCAACCTAAAACTGGAAGGAGGGACAACAGGTCCAGGCACAAGGAACGGCGCCAAAAGTAACTGCAGTAAAGGCATGAAGAGGATGTTATCCACAAAATATCTTTGACTTCACTCATGAATAACCAACATCAGAGAACACGCAGACCATGTTGCATAACTCATTCTCACAGATGATGGAACACTGGAAACGTTAACATGTCTTATTTGATAAATGTTTTCACTGTACCAAATACTAGAAGATATATAATGTCATGAATGTGTGTTCTGTTAAAAGATAACCAGTGTAAACTGTCCCAAACTGGACGCACAGATACCCAGAAATGCTTTAAGCAGCCACAAGTACAACAGATGTCTCCATATGTCTCTGGGTGTAGTGAAAATCAAACTGTAACACTGAGACAGACTCTCAAAACACAGTCCTGCATGTACGTGAAAAAGTGCCTCCAGTTCCCTTCACATTACAAAGGGAATTGTGGGCATTTTTCAGGACACGCGCCTCAAAAAGAAAAACTCACCAGAAAACCACGATATGACAAGATGTTTGGATTTTAGACGACCATCTTTCTTGGCTCTGCATCCAACTTTGTCTTTGAAAAAACAAAAAGTGCATAGAGCAGTTTAGCAAAACTTACTGCTGTTTCTGAAAGATATGACTTATCAAGAAAGTTTTATCAGTCCTTAATTTTTATATATTTATGTTATATGGTGTTATTTTAGGTTTGTATAGAGAATAACTGATTGATATTTATTGCTTTCTTGTGCAAAACAAACTCTTATTTTTCCTGGATAAGAAAATTCAATCCCTATTCAGGCATGGGATTACAAACATTGTTTAGTGCATGACGGATGAAACCTTTTTATGGATTCTGGATATTCCTTCAAAACAGCAGTAAGACTTGTTAAAGGCATATTATGCAGGAATTGTCACTTAATCATTGTAAACGCTGCCCTTTTCCCATGGCCACGGCCATTTTTCCAATGTCTGCCAAATTTCGTAGTTTCGTGCCTGAATAATGAGGCCCCAAAACATCCAGACCTGACATCAAATATCCAGACACTGCCACACATTTCCAGTGGGTCATAAGAAGGAGCCCATAAATTACTATTCAGGAAAAATCCTGCGTAGAATAGCTTCAAACACTGATTTTTTTCCCAAAGTATCTGATTAGAAAAGGGCATGCAGAGTGATGAATGCGCTGGTGACAGATGAGGAGGTGAGCGACAGAGGAAAGGTGAGGAGGTCAGGAGGTTTTACTAACAGGGGAGGGACACTCGACAGGCGCTCACAGCAGGGCCACACTTCCTTCCTCTGACAGAGCTCCTGAGAACAAACCAGCAGCTGTTACAGTACACAAGACGCCTTTGATGCCTTAGTTAATTATCTGCATATTCCCCAGCATTAGCCCGGTTTCCCTGCTGACCGTCACATCTCTGTGCCTCCTCCTCCCTCCCCAGGATGGTCTGGTTTGTGGTTTGAGTTTGACCGTATTAACAGCACTCAGTATGATGGTCATTACAACCGGACAACAGAGATGAGATGTTTGTTTTCTGTACATGTAAATAGATTGAGAAATAAAAGTGAGGTAGATGGATGGTTGAAGGAACAACATAACCTTCCCCCTAAAGAAAAAAAAAACATTGAAAATATTAGAGGGGGAAAAAACTTGGGGGAATTTGTACAGTGATTTATACTTCACAAAGAAAAAACATAAATAACCATCTGGGCTGGGAATCCAAATGTTTCGAGGTGGATGAGCCTTTATTGTCTATGCCATGTGGTCCTCTCCGATCGGGCTCACTTAAATAGTGTCTCGCTGAATTTAGTTTTTTAATAAAAGAACAGGAGAAGAGAAGAGCCTTATGCCTTTTAGTGTCACCCCCAGTTTTTCTTAAAGCAGTAAAAAACTCTCTGCCCTGTAAGATAATTCCACTTTTTTCTCAACCCAATTTTACTTCAACAATCGTCTACAAACACAATATGTTGAAACAGATAAATAATGTGGATTACTCCAGCAGCATAAAGAAAACCACCCTTGATTCAAGAGAGAAGCTGATTAGCAGAAAGTGAAATTATCCGACAGACAGGTACTTAACTTTCCTTCAGAAAAATAAGTAGTGATGACTCGCTGCTACATTCAGTTCATTCTGTTTCGCATCCATTTGTACTTTTCAGTCAGTGTTATTTACACAGCACGGATACGTGGAGCCTTGAAACTGACAAAATATGGTAAAAGGTTATCAGAAACACCAAGATATCACTGTATGCAAAAATAAATTAATCTAAATCGAAATGTGTTCTTGATGGAAGCCCCGAGAGGACAATAAAGAGAAAAATCAGGTGGTCGTTTTTTAATCGAAAAAATAAATTATTTCATGAGAGATGAAAAATCAAGACTTTGCCAGGAAGGTCTGAAATACTGACAAAACCATTTTTTCTCATGTTCTTAAGTCAAAGATGAGAAAAACAATTTAGAAAATGGATCACAATTTCCTCCCAGGGCTTATTATCTTTAAGAAAAAAAAATTCATCTTTTTCTACCAACTTATTGGAGGTAAATGTAAAAGTATAAAGCATTATATTTCTTTACGCTCCATCCTACTAAACTGTAATTTATTATTAATTGATGAAAGAAGTTATATTTTAGTTTTACTGGGTTTTATCAGCACTGGGGCTCCAACCAATAAGTGCAAGGAATCATCCAAAACTGCAAACTTCCCTTCTGGTTTTAGTAAGAAACACTGCTCTTGTCAAATGATCCAGGAAAAAATGAAATAATCAGAGGAACAAAGAATTAGAGAGAGGTCAAAACACACACCTGCACACACACACACTCACATGAACGCTTACACACCAGGCTGGATGTCTCTGGGTATGACAAAAAAAAAAAAGAAAAAAAAAAAAAAAAGTAGAAAAGGGTTTCACTTTTCTTTGACCTGAGATTTAGTTGGGACTCAGCAGTGAGGCCTGACCGCTGACCTCTGAGTGTGAGCAGAGACCCTCAGACAGAGGCCGAGGTGTCCCGAGAGAACACAAGAACATTAATCATTGGTACCATCACTGTCCTATAGTCGGATGGGAGGGAGAAGTGTTTCGGGACACAAGGCAAGCTGTCGTACCTTTACGCAAACACAGAAAAGAAACCAGCTCAGATACACTTTACACAATTACAAGCAGTTTTAAAAATGGACTGTAGTGGAAACGTTTGTAGATCCAACCTGAAGGAGTTTTTTTTCTCTTTTTATATATAGATATCAACTATATTACAACCACAAGAGAAATAAGGAGTAGCAGCTTCTTTCTGTACATGATGAGTGTGTCCAACCGTAGAAAAGTTAGAAAAGTGACACAAACAACCGGTGCGTATGTAAATGCTCTGCCCAAGTAGCGGTGGTGGAAACGTTGGAGACTGATGACTCGTCTAAAAAAAATACCTGTTTGTATACAACAGAGAGGACGCCTCTGAACTGATGTGGAGGCCGCGTTTGAGTTCCTCTGTATACACTTCCCTCCGCAGTCCTGGCTTTAAGGATTTTAGTTTTTTTTTTTTTTTTTTTGCTGTTTTTAATAATTGGATTTGGCGTTTAAACCGTAAAGGAACGGCACTTTGTGAGAGGATGAGGCTCGATTTCAGTTACGCTGACAACCGAGTTCCACGGTTTGATGGCGTGCAGTAGCTGTAGGCAGCACACACCCATACAAGAGTAGTGTAGGACTGGAGAGGGAAGTTAAAGAGGCAGATCACCCCACCTAAAAGCAAAAATACACAATATTTTCTCTTACCTGAAGTGCTATTTATCAATCTCAATTGTTTTGGTGTAGATGAGCTAGTATTTTAGATGTCAGCCATAAAATAGCTCTCTTCCCTATATAATGAGACGACGTGGCACTTTTCTTGTGTCTTTTCTGGAAATCATGACTCAATAATCCAATTGTGGTGAGCAGTTTCAAGTCGGAACAATTTTCTCACCAGTATAGTTCCTATGTAGGCCTGTCACAATAATTACAATATCCGCTTATTAAGCAAAGCAAAAACTCAGAGGTCATGTCCATGTATTGTACGATATCGCCTGTTGTGTTTAAGTACGTTCGTTCACATAAACCAGCATGATGCCAGATTTAACAACAACCATCATAAAACTTTGGTGTGCCTAAGCAACACAACACAAAAACTTTGCTGAGGTTACTAAAGTTCCTAACCAATGAAGAAATGGATTGGCAGAAACTATTTATTTTTTTTGTGTGGTTGTGTGGTTTCATTTGATTTGTCATTTTAGTTTGAATATTTTAAAACTTTTTCACCTTTCCGGTCTTATGTCCAAGAATCCTTAAGAAATAAAGGCTCATTGCTCTTAAAAAGGTAAGGATGACATCTGTGGCACGAAATGGGCTTAAAGTAACATTAATATTGTTGAATGCAGTTATTTTGGGACAATATGTCATCTAACAAACGTAATTATCCTGACAGGCCTGTTCCTATGGTGCAGTATTGTTCCATTACATCTGGCAGAAAGCGGACATGACTATGGCTGATATCTCCAACACGCTGCAACTACAACCAAACAATCTAAAGTACAACGGGTAAAATGAAAAACGTGTTTTGGACTTTGGGAGGAATTGTCCCTTAAAATCCCTTAGATGACAGTTTATAAGAATGACGCTGAGCAGATCAAAGTGCTTTTCGTTGCTTCCATTTTCAGTCTGTTGTGTTGGAGAATTACAGGGCAAGACTGCAGAAGAGATTTTGACAAAAAAGTACAATTTTGGCAACAAATTTGGCAGATTTGACTTTTCTCCCTCTGGTTGTTTGTTTCAGCGGATTGGCTGTTGACCCGGCATTACGCTGACACCCAGCCTGCAGAACAACGAGACTACTGAACGACCGGCGCTGACCTCTCTGAAGTGCTTCTTCATTAGATATGCTTAACAATTTCACCATAATGCCCGCTCAAAAGCGACCAAAGCGCCGGTCATTTATAAAGGCCTACACATTTTGTTTTCCCATTTGAAAATACATATAAAAAAGTAACAAACGACAATTTATAAAATAAGTTCAGCCATAAAGAGGGAAAGAGATCTCTCCCAAATATTTTTTTTCATTTTCTTTCTTTTACCGTTTTGTTGGTCTTCACACTCAGCAGCGAGGGCAGTGTCACATCTGACAGCCAGCTGGTAGAAACCAAAACTAGAATAATATGAAAAGGTGTGTGGAGGTACAGCAGAACATGGACCTAGTGAAAGTTTTCTCCACCTTCCTGTGAGTCTTTGCTCCTCACTGAGTAGCCGCACCAAGCTGGTGGACATGGTTTTGCTGTAAATGAGAAGAAAAAAAAAGGCCCCACAGACATCAGGTTCTGAGGGCAGAAGGTGGCAGGGGTTGCAGTCTGGTGGGTGTTTCTGTCCAATCAGCAGGCAGAGGACTGTGGGAGGGGCATGGCACGTTCGTTTTTGCGTCCCCCATTCATGTGCGCATATGGCGGCAGTTCATCCAGAGACGGCCGCGCTGACGCTGACCCTGCCGCTGCTGCAAGGCCCGCCCCTGATAGCCCGTTGGCTGCCTGCTGCCCAGAGGGTTGCTTGTCCATGGCGGCGGTCGACGTGCAGGGAGAGGAGGGGGAGCTGGGGGCTAACGAGGGGGCGGGCGGAGCCTCTGAGCTCGGGGAGGGTGGGGTCTGTTGGGGAACTGGGGTTTGCTGTGACTGTGAGGAAGAAGGAGGCTCCAGAGGAACATCGGCCATGCTGTCCACCTTCTCCAGGTGAAGCTGCGGAGCATCGGGTGGCTTGTTGTCTGGGCTGTAGAAGAAACTGGCCTCTCGGAAAGATGGGTCCAGCTCATCCTTTAGGCTGCTGATGATCTCCAAGAAGGAGGGACGCATCTTAGGATTGTACTGCCAACACATTCGCATCAGCTCAAACCTACACACACACACAGACACACACACACACACACACACACAGAAACACAGGTAAGCTCAGTCTGCATCATCAACATGTGCTCCTGTAGCTGTGACTCCAAAGGAACTGTGCCTTCCGACTGGCAAGCCAATATTTACTTTTGCCAAATGTTTGCTTTCTGTTGCTAAAACGGCCGTAAGTGACCCCCCTACTTCTTGTTTATGAAGCACAGGGCTGATGCTGCTTTCACCAGGGTCCAGCAGCTGCCACTGTGAGCTCTGCATCAAGCCTAACGCCAAGACATTAACATCAAGTTTAGCACATGCTTTATCTGATGGAAACTTTCATATTTAAAAAATAAAAGAAGACGCATTAGATGCAGGTATGAGACACTTACTTTCTAAGCTTTTAACCAAATGCTTCTGTGACAAATCATCTCAATTAAAGTTGTATTTGCAAGTGTATAATTATATGTAATGATCAGTTAAAATTGTTGGGGGCAACCACTGGCTCAATGCAATGGTGCTTTAAACTTGCATTCCTTCTATCGGACAGCAGGGGGGCAACTCGACTGGTTGCAAAAAGAAGTCTAATGGCATAAACTGAGAAAATGAGAATTTCAGTCTATGTCTCAAAATTGAGTGTTTTTCAATACAGTATGATGTTTTTGTAAATGATTGTTTAAAATAAATAAAGTTGAAACTTTCAGGCAAGGCTACCTTATGATTGACAGGTCGCTACCACTGTGTCTTCGTCATAGAACTTTCACATGGTTTTCAGTTCAGGAAAGTTAACTAACATTTTGGGGGCCTTAAATATTTTGCCCAGTGTTCAGTTGTACTAAAAGTCACTTGAAAGAGTCAGTCAGAATACTACACTTGTGTTAGAGAACTCTCATCAACAGAAACTTGCTATAAGAAAGCATTGTCATTATTCTCAGAGCAAACCCCACATTTGTTCTCCGCATGACTTCACCATCTGATGCTTCCTCAATGTGGTTTGTGGCCAAATTTGTTCTCCACGCTAACAACTCTTTTGATGTGGATTTATATTTGGGCTGTTTCAAATTAAGAACAAACACATCACGGAGCACGCAAGAGTTCACAGTGCCAACAGACGGGTCATGAAAGCAATCAGCAATGCGGTATGGAAATCCCAAGGACCGCAGGCTGAAGGGCAGCAGCAACGCTTAACTGTTTGTGTGAGTAAACTTCTAATTATACTAGAAAAGCAGTGGAAAACAGAGGACAGGAAGACAAGAGCTTGCCAATAGAAATGTGTGAAATTTGCAGATTGTATGCAAGTCTTACAACATGTCAGGACAGTTCTGAGGTTTCTCCAGCAGCCCTCCTTCCATGACAAAGCGCAGCACCTGCTCATTGGACAGGCCCTGGTATGGCTGCTCTGCCAGAGTGGCAATTTCCCACAGCACAACCCCGAACGACCTACACGGAAGAAGAAAGCGAGGGGGCTCATCAGTGTTTTTGTGACTACTGAACATATTGTTGGAAGGAGTAAACACAGGAAATGAAGCCACCATGTGAGTTTGTTTCTGTTTGTGACCATCCTCTTACCAGACGTCAGAGTTGGTGGTGAAGACTCCGTCCTTCAGAGACTCTGGAGACATCCAGCGGACAGGCAGCAAACCCTTACCACCTTTCCTGTAGTAATCCGTCTCATATATATCTCTGGTCATGCCGAAGTCTAAAGATGAAATAGAAAACAGAATTTAAAAAGGACAGTTCTCCTGGTTCTAGCTTGTTGTTATTGTGTTATGTGAGTCCGTATACCACAAGAGGGCGCTCTTTACTGAGGTTATAAACCAAAACATATTACAACAGTAACCACACTCTCCTTTCTAGATTACTATTATCTGGTATTACAGACTTACAGACTTCCTGGATCATCATTGTAACCAAAAAGGGTTTTGATGATGGCCTCAATCTTTTTACACGAAATGAGGTTACACAATCAATATTGGTTAGAACCTATTCTCTGAGGACTGACTCAGAAAAGAAGATGTTTATTTACATCATATTTACTGGATGCTGCCCATTTGTTGTGTGATCTCATAAAGATTTTTTGTTTTGTACTTAATCATGCCATGTCTGGTGTGACGCTGACAGTGACCTCTGACCTCAGAGTTATTTACCTCCTATCTTAACAGTGAAGTCCTCAGCCACCATGCAGTTCCTGGCTGCCAGATCTCTGTGGACAAACTTGTTGGCGTTGAGGTACGCCATGCCGTCAGCGATCTGCCCGGCCATCTGAAGCATCTTCTTCAGAGGAGGGAGGGACAGGCTCGACCACTGTTGCTGGAGATGGACAGAGGGGAGAGAATGAGTTCTCAGAAGAAGAACAAGCTTCTAGTGCTGCTATCAGTACAAAGTTTTGTGTCTGTCATCTGTATGTGCATGTGTGTCTGTATGCAGCTAATCCTGCATAGGCTAATACCTTTTCGGACAGATCTATGACTGTCTGCTGAAGGAGCTCCTGCAGTTGCAGTGACTCACAAATTACACTGACTTTTTTATACGGTCATTGACATCTGACTCCTCACTCCTTTTTACTGGTTGTTAGAAGCAGCAATTGATCAACAACTGCACCTGCTCCATAGTAAACTGCGTTTCTGACATTAACCAAAAGCTTTAGCTATCCTTTTGCCAGCCATGTTTTGACCTTTGCACCAGCACAAAAGACTGACATGCGTAGAAAAGATTGGTCTTATTGTGAATGTGAAGAATCTGCAGATAATTCCATACCTGATATGTTGTGATGAACTAGGCAGTGTATGAGATGAATAAATCCTCACAGGTATTTAACTGATTTTTTTTGTGAAGAAGAAACTGCAATATTTCCACCAACAGATTTGACTGGTTTTCTAAAAAGAATCTCAAGGCATTCATCTAAAATCACCAAGCAAAGAACAAAAGGGTTCCTTATTTATTTGGAAATAAATGGACTCACCCTAAAAATGCTCACTGTCACACATTTTGTTTCTAGGAAAACTGGCTGGATAGGAGTTTCAAGTCAGCTTTGAAAAGCTTAAACATGCGACCCGGTTGTTGGTGGTGAGAAGTCAGTCAGTACCTCTTTAGGTCGGAGGGAGCGCAAGTAACTCTTCAGGTCTCCTCGCGTCATCAGCTCCATGATGACCAGGGTGGGCTGGCCCTGAGACACCACTCCCAGAAGACGGACCTGCACCAAACAAAGCTCGTCACATCACCATGTCACAGGAAGCAACCGCTGAAAGTGACACTGATGTGTACATACCACGTGGTGACAGTTGAACTCCTTCATGACGGAAGCTTCATTGAGAAACTCTATTCTCTCCCTCATGCTGGCCGACTCATTGACAGTCTTGATGGCGACTCGGGTCTCCGGTTCATCTTTGACCACGCCCTTTGCTAGACCCTCGTACACCATGCCGAAGGAGCCCTGGCCAAGCTCCCTGCTCAAAGAGATCTTCTCCCGTGCCACCTCCCACTCATCTGGTACGTACACTGCACAGAAAATAAGGTGTTAATGAAGATGTTTCTGCAGATAAAACTGAGCAATACATTTCCTCACATGCACACTGAACTCACTTTCTGCAGCGCTGAAGTACTCTGGGTTGACTGAAGCGTACAGAACTCCATTTCCCAGCCGGTCACTGTTCCTGGAACAAATTGCAAGTGTTTACACACAGACAAACACACTTACACATACCACTCGCATACCTCTGGGATCAGCTTGGTGTATAATCATGCATATCTCAATTCTAACCAAACAATATTGGCAGAATGCAACACTGAATGTTTCTTATCGTGAACTGTGAAGCGCTGTAAAGACAGTTTCAACATGAGCGCTATGAATGATTCATTGATCATCGTTATGATGGCTTTATTATAATGATTGATGATTTTTACTGCTGATTGTTTGCAGGAACTTGATGAATTATTGGTTTGGAAGCTTTAAATATGACAGATGCTCTGGCGCTGGTTTGAGAACTTTGCTGATGCAACATGGTTGTTGAAATTGCACTTCTACATTTCCATATTTCTCATTAACAAGTCCAATCTTGGTATGTTTTTGTGGGTGTATCTCCCCTCAAACCAGTACCCATTTCTTGTGCACAATGACACCCTCTTACTGTCTGTTCCCAAAGCCTGCACAGATTTTTTTAATGTTCTTTACCACTGCAGCCAGGAACCACAGATTTTACAGTTAGATAGACTGATCCATATCAGAGCATTTAAAAATTTGGAGGCTAATGCAATTGGAATTTGTAATTGCTTCCTTAATTAGATCCGTTTCCTCCTCCGTCTTCATACTGTGGCTCTGTGAGTTGATCATGTGTGTATGTGGTTTGAAACACTACATTGCTGCCCTTTTGGCTGGGGCTTTCTTGAAAAAAGAGATTTGCAAACTATATTTGTTGACTGTTGTGACTTTCCAGATTAAATAAATGCTTAATAAATAAATAAATAATAGGGAAAAACATAACATGCCATCCTTGTTTTCTGGGAATGTGCTCTGTTGGTTTGGCCAGGTAACTTGGGTTAGGGAGACCTATTTTATGTTGTGATACATGCTATTCAGCATCCAGTGCTTTGTTTTTCAATGTCTTTGTTTGTTTTACTTGCAATCTTTTGTAAAACAGTTGCTGTGCAGAACACATATGACCACAGTTCTCTCACACACACACACACCTTTTCCGGCTGAGAACCACCAGCAGCGAGACTAAGAGGCAGATGACGAGGATGATGAAGATAGGAACAAAGATCATAGCATAGAGGACGTTTTCATATCCTGTTGGGTCAGAACATTTTGATTACTTTAATGATACAGTCATCATCATCATTTCTTTGCCGTTTCTGTACTAGTACAAAGAGGCAGCCACATGATGGTGTATCTTACGTTCAGCCACATAAAGGTCCAGAGTGTGTGTCCAGGAGCCGTTCCCAGCCAGGGACGTGGCTCTCACTCTGACCGAGTAGTTCCCTGGACTGAGGTTGGCCAGCCGAACGCCCCGCTGGGCCTGATACATCTGACCAGAGACACATTCGTGCTTCTCAGTCTGACACCAAACACACACGTAGAGAAGCAGACACAAACAGAAAAGAAAGCTTGTTACAGACTGAATCACACCAAGATTAATAAATATAGGGTTCACCATGTCTGATCACTGGGGAGGATGGTTTATTTACATGGGAAGTTGTACGATGACCATAAATTGTTTTTTAGAAATGAACATATATTCTTAATTCATTCTTATTTTCTGATATTTTCATGTTTTTAACCACCATTTCCTTAACAAATAAACTCTCTCCCATGACACCAATCCAGATAATGGTGTAAAAAGGTATTTTATACCATTATCTGGATTGTTACTTCATATTAAATACAACAGATCCTCAGTGAGGTGGCATGAAGGTGGACATCTTACCTCAGCAGCCAGTTTAAACTTGATCTCATACATGAGGATGAGCCCGTTGGGGTGAGGAGGCTCTGGCCAGCGCAGGAACACCCAGTCCTCATGGCCCTCCCAGCTCACCGGGCCGGGAATGTCGTCAGCCTTTTCTGGAGACCCGCAGGGAGAATAGGTTACCATGGTGACAACATATGTATGGGGTTTGATTTTAGCACCAGCCTTGTGGCTTCAGTGGCTAGAAACTCCGAGCACTAACCGGCTACCTTCAGCTTTTCAGCAGAAAAATATAGCTAGGCTATACAGCACTGTTCAGCATATTAATTAGCATCATGCCTCCTCTGACCTGCAGGCTTGGTTCGGGAGAAGACGAACTCTGCGGCGCTGCAGCGTTGGACCTGTCGGTTGCAGGCGTGAATGTCGATGCGGTACACTGTGAACGGCTGCAGGCCGGAGATCTGCAGCTCCCGCTCCGTCACTGCTTGCTCCTCGAACTCAAACTCTCTGTCGGCCGGCTCCACGTCCGCACTGCTGCTGTTTCCAGCAGCTAGGAGAGGAGGGACGGTGCTGCTGTTGAAGTGCAGCCGGTTGCGGCGGGGGTGAGGGTGAGTGGCGTTGGCTATGCTGAAGAGATCTCTGCGGCGGCGATCTGGTGGCCTGGAGGTGAGAGGAATAGCATTGTAGAAACATTATCAAAACATTAACATTCTGCAACGTCAGCACAACACTAGTAGTTCATCTGAGCCCTTTTCGGTGATAAAGCTGAGAGAAAACGGACAAAAGAAAATGTAACAAAGAGAGTTTTGTGTACAGAAGCGGATTAAGAACAAGATCCAACTGTTACATGAGGTATTCGTTTGTTTCAGCCTTCTTGGGTCCATGTTGATCCCAGAGCTGTTCCTCGCTCAAGAATACAATTGTCCAAATCAGTTGGATCGGAAATTAAACAGACATGATCCTGGCAGCTCCCAATTACACAGTCTGTCCCATGTGCAATTGAGCCCATGAGGAAATAGAGCAGGTCACTGTCAGGAAAATTCACAGTGAGCAAGTCAGAGTGCTGATGACATCTTTATCATGCAACTGGCACGACACCGGAGTAATACAAACAATGTAGATTAAAAAAGAAGGGTTAATTACAAAAAGGTGCCAGTGAATGTCTCTTACTTGAGAGATGAAAAGATTTGGAAACTTCTATCTGTGATGACTAATGCCGCAATGGTTGTTAGCCTCTACTTGTATGAGCAAAAGGCTAATGAGAAACTTTCTTTGCTGTTAACATGAAAATGGTCTGCACAGTTTTTGTTGAGAATCTGACAAGCTCAGCAAATGACCACAGTGCAACCAGAGTTTACAAAGTTGTTTCTTAAGCATGGGTGTGACAACAATTTCATGATCTGTGGCAATTTACTAAATTTCTTTCATTAGGTCAAATGAACAATATGTTCCATCTTTAACCGTTTCAGACTGTTCCAACACATAAGGGTGAGTCCTTGTTTTTAAGTCACATTAACCAAGTCCCAAGATACAGTTCAGTTTTCAAGGTGACATGCATGTTGCTTAAATGTTGTCACGGCCTGAGGTCAGTTGTAAGGAAAAAAAAAATCCAGGAAATGTATGGTCATCCGTTTTTTTATGTTCAAAATACAAGCATCTCCTGCCTGTGTGTGCAAAAACACAGAGCACCAATTAACATCAACTGGAACATGCTCTGAATGTGTGTGTGTGTGTGTGTGTGTGTGTGTGTGTGTAAGAAAAGAGAGATAATGTGATGCAGATGTCTGAAGTGAAAGGCAGCAGGCGGACTCCCTATATCAGGCAAGCATAGCCACTGTCGACAGTCACCTGTATAACTACCCTGGCACTTCAGACATATACTACTAAACGGCACATTTAGTTCAAAATTGATCCACACTGGTGCCGTATAATAAAGCAATGACAATGAGTCACTTACCTTGGTGTAAAAATGGAGTTGTGCAGGAAGTTTTCAAATACTTTTCTGTAGGAGGCGTCAGCAGCTTCGGCCTCCAGGTCCTCAACGGATTTTGGACAGGGGCAGCAGGGACCTTTGTCTGGCCCGTCTGAGTCTGGCTTAGTGGGTTTGGTGTCCTCCTCCTGGTCTCCCACACCTATGGCAGCGATCCGTATGGGGATCTTCAGCTCTGGAGGGGAAGGAAGAAGAAGAATGTTTCCTGCCAGGTTTGCTTTGTAACTTAACAACTATCAGTGGAGTTGTGAATTGTGCATGTTTGTACCTTTAGAGCAGTAATTGTGCTGATACAGCTCTCGGTCCTCGGCTTGTTGCTGCCATCTGACCAGGTAGTAAGTCTGGTTTCCATTTGGTGAGATAGGCGGCGACCAACGCACCACCAGCTGTGTGGAGGAGTTGGAGTACGCTCGCACATCCTGAGGCATAGAGGGTGCTGAAAGAGAGACCAAATAACTGAATCACTCTGCACACAGCGTCACTGGCTGCTTGATACAGTAAACCGCGCTTTCCCCCTTCAGGCTGGGATGAACAGTCTGCCAGTGCAGATGTGATTCTCATCACATCAGGCCGCTGCTACGTCTTTACAGTGCAGCTGGATTTATTTAAGGCAATCTTCCATTTCATCTAATTATGTCGTTGTTTTGTAAATCTGATTTTCTCCATCTCTTTGAGCTGCAGCTGTGTTTACTAAAGTGGTCTTCCTCTCCATCTCCTTACACTTTGTCTGGATCACATCCAGAAATGTTAGCACAATGTCATCATGAAACAATCTCACCTCATTCTAACAAACAGGCAGCAGTGTGGACAACCTTAAGCCGCAAGTAAGTGACTACTGGTAAGATGGGAATGTACATTTATTATAAAAAAAAACAAAACAAGTGAATTACAGCTATAATGACATTATGTCTATAATGACATTTTAGCAGCAGACAGCAGGGCAACCATTAAACCAACAGGACTGAAATGTGTTAGGCTTAAAAAGGTGGACAGATGCATAGATAAACCATCAAAGTCATACAGTTAACTCATTTATACTGTATAACACGGAGGACAGGAGAAAGAAAATCAACAACAATGCTAAAAACAGAGTTTTCTATTTTATTAAAAAAATATATATTTTTTTAAATCATAAAGAAACAGCTTGGAAGGAGGCAATTTTTGTGTTGCCAGGCATATACAGTAGGAGTATTTTAAGAAATAGTTGGTAACTGCAAATACTCAACAACATAAAATAAAAAATGACCAAAGTTTCCGTATTGGTGCAAATCAGATACATGTATCCTGATATTTCGCTTATAGATTCGTATCTGCTATTAGATTCAAGATTCAAAAAGCTTTTATTATCCCGAAGGAAATTACTGAAATTATCAAAATTAATATTATTAAATTATATTGGCTACATAATAATATAACATAATTAGTATTATACATATATGGTAACAGATTCTATAATCTGTCTAAAGTTATTGCTCAGTTTTGTGTCTTTGACATGGACTGTATAAAAGAGGTGTTTGTAGCAAACATGATGTCCCCCATTGGTTTTTGAAATCATTTTGAAGCATCAAATTTAACATTATGCCAATTGCCATCTTGTAAGAGCCAGAAGTGACCATATTTTGACCAGAGGGGGGGTTCCAGTCAGTACAGCAAAGTGCCCTACCTCTGAATGGCTCAAACTTGCTGCATTTTGCGAGATTGGAGACAGTTCAGAACTGATACGGTTTATTGATAGTTCAGTTGGTGTCCCTTTAGGAGACTGGCAGCAGGTGTATTTAGTCCAGATTATTATATTATTAAATTAACTAAATATTAAATTATTATTTAATTATAAATTATTAAACTCTGTTCTTAAAATACTCTTCTGATTTTTGCAGTCACACTAGTGTCCCAGAGTGCCAGAGATGCAGCCTGGGACTTTTGACATGAAACTTAAGAATTTACCGGACACTGACCTATACAATGATATTTACCTGAAGGGCTGGTGCGAATGTAGACCACCTTGCTCTTGGCACTTGGTAAATGTTTGTCCTCCACCATGAGTGTGATAGCCTTAACGAACACAGCATACTGCGTCCAGGGCTTTAGACCAGACAGCAGAACTCCAGGGTCTGAGTCTTTGTCCGGCCTCAGCTCCACATCCACCATATTCCAGCTGTTGGAGCCACAGCCGTCCTGCCCCTCGAACTCTGTGATGTTCTGGAATGGCCTGAAAAGAAAAGGTTCACATATATATTAATAACTTTCGGGCTATGTTAATCACAAATGCTGTGTTGGCATATATTATGGAAGAGACAGACATCCACTCATGATCATTTAATTTAATTTAATTTAGAGTCATGGATTAATCTAACCTGCATGTCTTTGAACTATCATACAGTTTATAACTGATTAAACTAACCATAAACATTTAGACAATAGTTTTTTCATCCCCATTTTTTATGTAATTTTTAATATTGAAAAAAAAAAAGAGTGCTTAATCTGTTTAAAGTAATTTATAAATCCATCAGTGAATCTTGTTAATGAATATGACAGATA
>JAOWBC010000001.1:25376174-25422342 GCA_028566105.1 Hypoplectrus providencianus
CCCACTTTAGGCCAAATTTGTTAATCTAATAAGTGGGTACATTGGCTTTTTAAAGACATTCAAATAATGTGAAATATGGATATTGATGATTCCTTATTTTGTTGACTCCAACCACCAACACACACTGGCTGTATCAGAAGGAGCCGTCTGCATTCTTGTGTCGATGTGCTTGTTTGTTTACTTGGTGCGAGAACATAGAAATATCTCTGGAATTTGATGGGATGGATGAAAAATTCCAATTGACCTTGAGGCAGAATGCCCTGGTTGGCTGTTCTAATGACCTAAAGTACCTCTCCAACAGCCTTGCACGTTGAGCAACTCTTCACAACCAAAATTCAAGGCTATGGTGTTTTTTTCTTTTAGATCAGCCTGTTTGATAAGCAAATATCATCAAGGTTATCCTGGACTGATACATTATCTTGCATGAAAGAGGTAATGCATCTGAACTTCTGTCCAAACCAAACTACACCCAACTGTGATGTGCAGTTTCATTGAGGTGTAACAGACTTAAACTAAAACATGTAAGTGAAACTATGCTTTTTATCATCATATCCAATCATATCATTATAACCAACTTGTTTACCCACAGATGCCAGACGTATACGAGTTAAATCTAACTGGTTCTTCATTCTAATTGATCTTGGCTTTGTCAACAAGTTTGTTCCTAATGACTTCATGTCATTGTTTTCTGTGTCTGTTTTAATTAGTGTATTTTATAAATATCAGTGTATTTGGGTCCAGGGGGTCCAGATTTCATTATGTGCTCCATTTTTGTTTGACACAATATGCAAAATAATTGTTACTTGTTAATACTCGTTAATAATGACAATAATAATTTTCCCGATGACATAACATGACTTAAAATGGTTTGAGAAGAAATAAGTTACCCCTTTTGTTATTGTTGATTGTATATTACAGTAGCTAATTATTGGGACGCTGGGGGTTGAACAGCAAGGTTTACCTTCCATGTTACAACAACAAAACTTTAAAATCAGATTCCTGCATTTCTGCTACAAAGTATGTGTGTGTGCACAGGTGTGCAAAGCCTCAGCGCTGCCTACCATCTTATGCTACTATCCCTGCTGTTATGATAGACCTTTATTGGTTTATTTTTTAGCTGTACAGTAGGTGTGGCGGGCAGCAGCAGTAGGCAGGATGGGATTGATGCCACACATGGGGGGTGGGTGGGTGGTTTTGACTAATTGGAGAGGTGGTTTTCAAGCTGGATCGAACATGCTATGAGTAAGATCCCTGAGGCAAGACATTTCTGAGAAGGTATTGGACTGGACTAGCAGAAATGCACCTGAGCAATGTGCCCAAGCGTTTCTCCGTCCAAGAGAAGCACCCCAGATGGGTAAGGTTACACATCCAATGGCACACATAGGGAGGCACACGGTTACAGACTTACCTTACTAGGATATATCATGAGCATGCATACTGTAGCAGTGTTAATATCCCCTCTTAGCACTGCTCTATCGTAGGTGACATAGAGTCATGACTAACAAAATTCAATGAATTAGTTAGTCAGTTATGTATAAACATAATGCAAAGCTTTTGTCCTAAACAAGAGGACACAGAAAGCCCATCAGGGCCAAGCATTTTGCCTTTTTTCTGCCCCAAATAGAGAAATTGTCTGAAATTTGACCATGATTCAGCGAAATTATGAAAAATTAGCCTTTATGAGAAAACATAAACTATTCCAACCAGCCTCAAAACCACAAACAAGAGACTCATCTCAGTCCCTGGTCACAGCTCATCCCAATCTGACGGTGTTAACAGAGCGCAATTAAAGGCCACATAATTACAGTAGGCACTTCAACACAGCCAAACCAGTAATGTTCTCTTCCAGGAATTCCAGGGATGGGTGTGACTGTTCACTAAAAGTAGTCATGGATGTGCCTGGTTTACAAAGCGGTCCCTATAATTACCAGCCCCGACAGCCTCCGGGTTCTGGGTCAGGGTACCGGCTGCCTGAGTAGTTTTGGATCACCATATGTTGTGATTTTAGTTCTGAGGACCATTAACTGCTTACAGAATCTCTACCATCAATGAAAACAACATAACTGATTAAAAGGACAGGGGTCTTACCTCCTGTTTTATCTCAGATCGTTTAACAATATATAAGAAAATCAAAAGGTGTGACTTATTTCAAAGCCTGGATTCAAACTAAGAGTAATTAACAGATCTTGTCATTGGAATTCCTCTGCTCAGCAGCTCCTGTCAGCTGATGGCATGAATATGAACTGCAACAGGAAGTAAACTGAGACACATTTGGAATATTAACCGTGTAATGGTCATTGTGTGGCTAATATAATGACTTTTATGTATTGTCAAACAACAAAACAAAGCCACAACACTAAGAATAATATATTTTAGACTTGAGAGATGCAAGTTTTACAGGAGTGCAAACATCATTTAGTTTTTTACTTTCGATTCAACAGATCTTGTTTTATGATGTTAGCTGAATGTTGCCTCCTTTTAACCACATAAAACTCTGCAGATCCGCTCCCCTGCATACCTCCTAGGAGTCACACTTTCAGATTTAAAGAAAGGCTGAAATGATTTCTTGATCAATTGTCTTATCGTCAGACAAAAAAAAAAATCAATTAACAACTTTTATGAAATTCAACAATTGCTTGATTAAAACCCATTTTTAAGCAAAACCTGAGAGACATTATCTGATTCTTGTTCTTCAAATGTGAGGATTTCCTGCTTCTCCCTGATTTATATCATTGTTAACAGGAGTACCCTTAGGGTTTTAGAGCTGGGCAATAAATCAGAATTTTGACGAGACAAGAAAAAGGTTATTGTGCTGCATTATTTTTACGAACTATGCTTCTGCATAGTTTTCACACCCCTTCCCTTTAGTTCCCAATGAGAATATGTCAAGTAAAGCTGTTATTATACCATATTTAGACGTTTTATATACGTTTGTAAATTTAAAATAGAGATTATCTGATCATGTTTATTTTAAATTTATACATATATGTGTGTGTGTTTTAAGCAGTTTCCAGATGCAGATGATGTGTCATCACACACTTAATCTTATTTAATTTGATCAGCCTTAGGGTTCAGACTGTTGGTTGGACACATACATGAACAGCCACCATCTGATGATCACTTGTAATTTCTACTATTTTAAAGATCAAAACATTAAACCTGTAGAATGTAGTGGCAGTGACATGTTTACACATGCACACTTTGGATTACCATTATCTCTTAACGGTTTAGGCTATCGGAAAAATTCCAGCAGTCTCTGAAAGCGGAGAAGTTGCTCTTTACAGCCAATGTCATTGTCGTAATTACATTAATGCCTCTCCCAGAAGGCAGTGAGATGGCTGCTTCAAAACTGAGGGAATATACAAACACCAAGCAGCTGAGAAATACAGAAAGTAGAATGACGGCGCTCCAGAGTGACCAGAGGTCACATGACACTGGAGGCCATAGAGGGAGAAGCTGTGGGGATGCTGGAGGCTCTGTTGATGTGGCCAGAGACCGAAGCCGCTAACCAAACCATCAAAGATGGACGACCGAGGAAGACCATGATGAGGAGCCTTTGAGGAGACTTTGTGTGAGCTGTGTGGCTTTGAGGAGCCAGAGAGGAGAGAATTGCCCTGTGGGACAAAAAAGGGTTTACCATGTTGCCATTTTATGGCCTTTGTTTGTTGCACATTTAGACACAACTGAAATATTTTGTATTTATTTCATAGCAATCTTCCGTTCAAATTTCATGTTTTAATTGAAAAATCCAATATTGTTGGTTAATTGTATCATTATTCTCCCACTAAAACTCTTAACTCCAATTCTGTAGTGTCTTTTCTTAAGTTTAAATTGTTATTTCACCCTCAATAATAAGCAATAAAATGTCAAGTGATAATTCTCGAAAAAAACGAAAAAAGAAAAAGCAGTTTTTAATGAACTGATGAACAGCCAAAAGATAAGTTAGATTATTTTCAAAATGCGCAAAATAATTGAGATATCTCTAACACTGTTTCTTAGTTGCATGCTTGCAATGTAACTTTAGGAGCAATTCTTTCTCGCTTTCAGGCCAGGGATTCAAACAGGCAATGAAAAGGCCAGCACTGTTAATCGCTACACTAGTGTGTGTATCGAGTGGCGGAGTGGGTGTCTGCACTCTCAGTACATGATGGTATGGAGCTAATCATAGCAGAGATTAGACAGACATCAGCAGGAACTAGTAGTCTGGGCTTCCTTAAGCTCTAAGCACTGGGTCACACAAGTCAGACAGTCTGGATAACACGACCTCTCTGCTGGAGCTGGGCTCCTCTCACTTTGATTTACTCTAGTCGACCACACCTCCACCCGCTCCCCTGTTGCCTCTGTTTAATGTATACACCACATACTGTCAACGGTCAAAGCCATGCTATCCCTTTATGTGGTTACATACTGTGCTCTACTATTGTAAGTTACATATCCTGCTGTCATACAATACACGCATTATGGGAGTACACTAGGCTTTAGTTTCAAGCACAATGTTTCACAAACTATGCCACTCTAAACTCACTTACAGAGAAACTAAATGTCAAGTTACTGAAACACTTTTGTCATCTGTTTTGAATGAAGACTGATGGCTTCAACCACCAAGCTGCTGCGCATCCGTCATAGACTGTGAGAAATAAGTAAAAGTAAAATAAAATAAAATGCCAATCATCACCCGCTGCCTCATACATTACGACATCATCCATTCCTGTCCTGCTTTTACTCTTTCTATACCCTGTTTCCACAAATAAAATTTGTGCTGTGTTGATTTTACATGGTAATAGTTATGAATGCAAAACAAACATATCTTAAAACTTTTTTTAACAAAACAATTGTCACGTCTTAATTCAACGAGTTATAATACATTTTATAAAAGCCGTGGATTTACAAGTTTAGAATGTATATTTTTAAAGAAATTTTAGAAATAAAACAGAACCTGGCAGTCTTTGCACTCAGTCAGATTACAAAATATGGATTGGATCTACAAAACATTAAGTATTCTGGATTCAAAATCAATTTCCACCTCTGGCAAGAAATTGGCAACCACCACGTCAAAATATTTTTCCAACATGTTTTTGTTACATCATTTCTTCCTGCAAATAGACATCTGGCCAGTTGCTGGAAACTCAGCAGCACACCTGGTTGTAGGGTGTTGTCTCACTCTCCTATGTAGTTATCAGTGATATAAAAAAAATATTTTACACACAGCAGTCAGTCAACATATGTTGAAGTCATTCCCCTCTACTCTCACTTACTCTATACTTAGACTGTACTCTATGGCAACTTACCTTGGTGAATTTTTTTCCCAACTGCTGAAACCTTATCAGAGCATTGTATTCAAGTCGGAAAATTCAGTGCCCGGACTACACCTGGAGTAATTCATTCAGATATTCATTCTCATGAATATATGAAAATGATTTCTGTTTCTTAATTCCATAACACCCTGCCAATATGGCATCCTACCCGCATTGCAACACAGACTGCAAGGTTTATGAACAATGATGCAGTTTTTCTCTGTTATGGAAGCCACATTTTCAAAGCTGACTTGCTCGCAGCAGAGAACAAAGACTCATTTGAATATGTGGTCTTGTAGCCGCCATCGCTTTGCTCCAATGTGGTGGTCACTGTGCCCTACACCTACAGCTGATATTTGACCCCGACTCCGAATGAGTGACTCATATATGAAAACAGAAAATTGGTGAGAGAGAAATCCAGGGGCAGAGAGAACATGTAGTTGAAGTGATGTCTGGTTCTGGAAACATTATAACAAATTCATCAATGGAACTATGTCTCAGTCCCAAACATGACCCAACATTTTACAGCCCAAATCAATGCCTTAACACAATCCATATTCATCCCAGCTGCCTCATCTCAAATATGCTGGGAGCAGAGAGCAGAAACATTCAAGGTCAGGAACAGCGGCGACGGTTCACTACTGAAAACCCCAAAAACATCAGTGAGGTAGAAAATGAAAAGCAGTTAGTTGACATTAAGAAAATACAAGTTTAAAAATGGCCTCACATTGAGCACTGGAGAAGCACTGGGTAAATAAACATTATCTACCACATTCAAAACCAACCAGAAAACAGGAGAGGGAGGGGGTGGGACTCAGTCCACAACTCTCTATGTCTGCTCTCTTAAGATCTCTTTACACAGAAAAGTGTTTTCCTCGATAGGTAGTAGTGTATCGCCTACATGTCGGCTGAATTTCACTGATGCCAGAGCAATGTGTGTATTTTATGTTAAAGATCACAGAGTGAAAGACTGGAAAAAAATATAAAGATTTGTTTGAAATATGAATTCTAAATCTTAACAATTTAAAATTTAAAATTAAACGCATCAAAAGGTCCTCTGCTGGAATTAAACTGGGTAGTAGAAGTTTTATGGGATGGGCCTTAAAGCTACATTGTGAAACTCTAGCTTCTACCCTCATTGATGCAAGAAGGTATTGATATGTCATCTTATGATATGTTTATTCTTTTTATCACATCTGTTTTTCATTTAGAGAAAAAAATTTTTTTTGTTTTTTCTTTGAGAGGATATAAGTGTTAGTAATTGTGACAAATGGGTACATGGTATAATCTCGTTTTGCTGACAGGCCTGAGATTACACCGACTCAAACTGTTTTGTGGTAGATTTTTTGATAACAGTCACTATCACATAGCTGTGTAAGGAATCAATATAATATCTAACTGTGATAAATTGTTACATTTACACTTTAGTTTTTACACATGCTTGCAGGTGACTTTGCCAGCTCGCCTCCTGCCCCCAGGAGCGCTTCCTCTGAAAGCAGAGTTTCCACTCCTATCTACTTTCCATACATCAAACACTGTGCCAACACGGGAATCACCCAACAGACATCAGATACCACAGGTCTGGTATACTGCAAAAAATAGCAAACATTCCCTGGCGGCGTTATTCTTGATCAGCATTGTGTGAACTTGTTTGGCAGGGGTATAAATGTAACGGATGCTCAGTTATATGGAAAGAGTCTCACACTCCAGCGTTGAACTTTCAAAAGTTTTAAGGCAGACACCAATATTACCAGACAGTAAAATTAAAAAGCAAATGCTTATATGTTGGCTAATTATATATATATATATATATATATATATATATACTACTATTAAGAGTACCTATGTCAGTCAACATTTGCTCAGCGAAGAAGCCTTTTTGTTTTTTAAAGTTATGTTTCAGGCAAATATCTTCTTCTTTAGGCTCATTGTTGTCACCCCTTTCTACGTACTTTCCCTGTGAGTTACATCAGTCAGACACTTTCAATTCCTAAACAATAAGGACACCAGCGCTTGCTTTAAAGGGAGAACTAAATACTTTAAACATAAATGAGCAAACATTGACATGTCAAGTACAGTAAATTAATCTAGCAACAACCCTGAAGACAATCCTTCTAGTTTAATGTGTAATCCCTTCAGCCAGGGGTTAACAAAAGACAAAAATTCCTTCCAGTAAATCCCTGAAGACCTACTTTGTACTTTAATGATGTGCTTTCATCTCCTCAGACCATACAAAGCACCGGAAAAACATCCCCCATGCTGTTCAATGAGAGAGCGTGTGTGTGGGTTTGTGTGTTTGAGAGTGAGAGAGTGTGTTTGTTTCCCAGCATGCACAGACATGGCTCTTCTTTAGAAGAAGCCTATGAGTTATGAACGAGACAAAACGCCCAAACCAGATTCCAAAAAAACAAATGAGGGAAGTAAACATGGGAGAATGTAGCCCCCACCGCCACGACCAAAAAAACGCTCCACTTTCCCAGAGAAGGAAACAGGCTTAACCCTCTTTTCCTCGTAACAGTTTTATGAATGAGTTCTGGCTGAAAGAATGTCCTTTATATTAACTCAATGAAACCAGGGCTTGCACTTTTTTTTCCTTCAGTCATTTATTGATCTGATGAATGACCGGGTCTGGAAATAAAATGCCTCTGAATACAAAGATGACTCTCATGCCAGCACAGCAGAAGGCCTATGAGCAAGGCACACATCCAAACAATGGATCCCAGATAAGATTACTGAAGCTTGATACAGGGTGTAGAAAAGACAAATGAAAATCGTCATACTGGGGTCTTCTATTGTCAGAGGGTTTGTTGATACTGGGAATAAAATCAAGCAAACAGACATGGCTCCAAGAAGTATATTTACTTCTGCATACCACTCACACACAGGGCTGTATACCATACATAAAAAACAGCCTCTGATCTGCAGGTACTGGAGCCTCCAGACTCCACCTTGAGAAAATGAGCACTGTTTGGTCAGCCAGTTCAACGACTCAAGCTATCGGCCTTCCTCTTTTTAATGAAGCCTGGTTTTACTACCACCAGACTTCTCCAATAAACCGCCTAATAAATAGCACAACAATGCAGTCTCTGCAGTGAGAGCAGGAGTGCTCATGTTGTTGGAGATCAATGCTGTTTTAAGGCAGCGGCAAATGATGGCCCATTTGCCCTGGCTGACACACTCCCTCAGGAGTCTGGTTGACTGCTTATGCATCTTCACGGAGTCATTCTGCATTTCTTCTAAATTTAGTCTACCTACACTGACTTAACAAAACTTGTCAACCTCTTGGAAAGGAAGGAGCTGAGTACACTCACAACAGGCAAGTCTCATGTGTCATCTTTCCAGTTTGTCAGGCTGGGACAAGTGTGGTGAAATTATCTGGAGACCAGTGCAATAGACCCTACATTCATCCTCCTGAGAGTTTTCACTTCTGTTTCCTTGTACTCTTTCCTGTTTTCTAAATAATAGAGGTGCAACTGTGCATAAAAGTCACGGTTGTGTAGATACCCAAGTTCAGGAGTCACGGTTTGGTGAGAGTTTGGTAAACCAGAAAAAAAAGCCCAGGGGTAAATTTCTTTTTCATTTTAAAGAGACGTTTGTTCAAGTATGCAAAACAAAAATGTACTTGCTGGGGCCTGAGGTTACATTTTCACCTTCTTAATCATCCTATTCAAACACTGAACAAACACTTTCCGAAGATTGCAACAGGTCATGAAAGGTAATAACATTGACAGCATTTTTGCATGAGGAGGAGTGTTTTATTTAGTTCCATCATGGTTATATTTAAACATTTAAAGCACATAAACATTCATCATCCCAGTTATCTGGTTAATGCAGCTGAATATGTGCTAGCATATTAAATGCAGTGTAAACAGAGGATTTATTAGCAGCAGCATCAACTGTAACTGTTGCAATCAACAGATGGCTGAGGAGTTGAGACAGAATAAGAGAATCAGTAACAACAGCAGCTAATGCACACACTTGAATGAGAAATACTACTAGCCAAGATATTTAGTATTCATTGTTATGTGTTTAAAAACAACATTCAAATCTATTTCCTGTCCTTCAGAAACATGTTTCAGTCTAGCCTCAATAGAAGGGAGACAGAGAGATTGCCTCTGCACTGTCCCTGCACTGTGTGGGTAAACTGGACCTTCATACCACTTAGTAGTATATATAGATAAGATGCCTTAATATCAATAATTCCTCAGTATTATCATCATAACATCCAGCAACAACTCTCACACATTACAAGTTTATCAAACTGATCAACCTGTTGCTAATAATGTAATAATGTAGGAGCTGCAGCTTATTGGATTGAAGATACAAACAGACAGAGCTTATGGTCAAATAAATTTCCAAAATCAATGTAAATTGTCGGGTTATATGACAAAGCAGTTGGCAGGTGCTGGTTGTTGTCAATAACACAGCATAAAGGAGGAAAAATGGCCTTCTCGCATGTGAAGACACAACAGATAGGACTAGGTTTACTAAGTCTCTATCCTGACTGGTAAAGTTATCTGTGATATTTTGTCTAATTGAATTTTCTTTTATTTTTTTACGGATGAGTCCACAGGCAGATAAGTGAGGTGGGGTTGAGGGTTTATTGTGGAGTCTCGATGGTGTTTTCTTGCTGACAAGAGAAATGATAAACAGTGCAGCGGTCCGCTCCTCCACCTGACACCCCCTCCAACCAGCAAACATCTCTTACTCCGTCATATTCCACCCTCTCTCTTTCCCAGCATGCCCACACTCTGCTTTTCCACCAACCCACAAAGCAGGGTGGGCACATGTGTTTGTGTGTGTGTGTCAGACATTTGCATCTCTGTGGTTTGTCTGTTTAGGTATGGGCACGCTTGCATTAACCATCTGCGCTGCGACTGCGTTTGTGTGTGTGTCCATGTGTATATGCTCATGCATGTGATCTGATCCAGTCCTGCGACAGTTCCATGTCACAAGACTGAAAACATCAACATGCTGAGTCTGCAGCAAGGCGCCAGTCACCAGGGAAACAATTCAGCCAGACACACGCACTCAGTCAGCCAAAACACATTGTCTGAAACGCACCAGCAAAACAAGTCATCTAAAACGCTGCAGTCATAAACACAGAATTAAAGGGAGAGTTCACACTGCCTGGAGTAGTTTAATTAAGCTCTGGAGCATTTACTCCTTTGATTCACTTTGTCTATGGAGACGAGGACATTTGAATTGAACCTGCACTGATCAAATAAGCGCCATAAGACACCTGAACATGTGAGCTGGTCCCTCTTTGAAGATAAATCTAATAACTACAGGTAGCCCCTTGAATATACACAGTTTTTGTTTAAACAGGTACTGAAAATTGACAGCCAGTAGTTGCTCACATTCAGAAAAACTCGTGGACTGAGGCAAAATTGCAGCCTCCACTGATACCTCTGTTCCTTCATTTTTCCTTAACTTGGATAAACACCTGAGAAGTATTACAGCAAAGATCTGCAGACAAGTCAATCATGCATAACAACATCCCCCTGCTTTCCTCCTTCCCCGCAGCCCAAACACAACAGCTAAAGCAGTTAAAGTGACAGGTAGCAGGCCACAGCTGGAGGCACAGAAACGTTCATTACACTCCCAAATTCACATCTATACAAATCAGGCCAAAGGCTAGACTGTCTGCACGATCTATTTGCAATTCAAATCCCTGATGAGCTATCATGTGTGACAGTCAGCTTACCTTTCTGGCAGTGATTGGAATTCCAGCAGCGGTAGTTGTAGTTGTTGTTGAACATGGTCTTTCTGCACTGAGGGTTGTTCTCCATGATGCCTGGACAAACATCGCTGCACTCCTTGGACTGCTTGTTCCCTGCGATGTAATTGTTGAACTCTGCATCCAGGATGAGAGACCAGTCTATGGAGTCCAGGTAGCAGAGCTCTGGGTTCTTCTCAATACGGATTGCGCCACGAGTGATGTTCCTCAGGTTGTACAGGCCAATGTCTTTCAGGCTGGTCATCTCAAAGATCACAAGGGCGTAGTTGTAGAAGAGGTTCCGGCCCCGGATGACGGTGAGGTTGGGAAAGAGCGTGCTCAGACTGTCCAGGCCTGAGACACGGAATAGCAGCAGGTAGTCGGTGATCATGGTCAGCTTAGGGAAGCTGAGGGAGCGAAAGACTTCCTGGTTGATGTTGTTGTTATTTTTGTCACCAATGAGGAGGATCTGCAAGTAGCCCTCCACCACTGTGCAGTTCTCCAGACGCCTGAATTCACTGATGTCGTTTCCAATGTCGATGCCTGGACCACAGACTGCAGGAGGAAACAAAAAGAGAGGGCGTGAATAGGGGGTTGCAATGGTAATTTTTGTGATTTGAGGCTTCAGTTTTTTTTTAACATTGTTTTGAATGTCTGTCATTATATTTTCTGATATCACCAACCTAAACATTTGTCGTAAATATTCAAACAATCTGTGATTTAGGTGAAATTATTCTCCAGTTAAACTGTTGCTATACTAACCCATTAATAAAATAATAAAAATGTTGTTTTTAAAAGGCTTAATGCCAACTAACTTGGACTGATTTTTTTAAATATTTATTTTCTTTCAAAAAAGGACATTTAAAAAAAAAAAAAGAGAGAGAGAGAGAGATATAACCACAATGCCAAATGAATACATTTTGGCTAAGTTTACCATGCTTGTGAGTATAACAAACGTTGGGAACTTACATCCCACCACTGGGATCACATCTCACGTTTTTTTTTTTTTTTTTTTTTGCATCCTTTCATAAGATGCTTTTCACAGGGTTCATAACTACTCCATCAACACAAGATATGGCCTTAGTTAAATAAAACAGTCCTGATTTAAAAAAAAAACAAACACATTCTTACAACTGACCTGGATATTTCTTTATTCACTGACCTTACAATCGTTGTTTAATTTATTAATTAAGAAAACAATATTCTGGATATCTGAAATAGTGATATTTATATAGAGATGTTGTTAATAAATGTTTTTAATATTGACAGTACACTCAAGCTGTGCGGCTGTTGACAGAACATGTTTGCCTTGCAATTCTCATTTTTAACGCCATCTAACACAGCGTGATAAAGTAAATACTTGCGTCAGGCTCTATTCAAGCTCAGGTTAACATAGCAATAAAGTTTACATTGCTGTGCCTTCAGGCTATTGAGCTTTTGTGACCCTAGTTTTTGTTCACGTTCAGCTCTTATCAAGCTTTTATAACATTACATCAAAGGCTTAGAAACTATTCTACTATAAAAGACATCCATTAAAATGTACACACTTAGTTGATCAAATATAGCATATATGTGACGGAACAAATCTTTGAACAAAGGACAAAAAGATTAATTGACACATTTCTGTAATTAATCTCACAGCAATATTCTTCATTAAACAAGTCAAGGTTGCAGCTCAGCTAACATCACCATGCTAAAATCAAATGCTGCTCCAATGATGATGATTACCATCTAATTTAGCGTTTCAGCATTTTTACATTGGATAATCAGCAATCCAGAGGACACTATTGGCTCAATGGGAAGTCACCTAGTATTTCAATTCACTCATGTATAGCTGCTAAGACGTTTCATTGAAAATCAAAGATGTCAACCTCAAGTAGGCCTTCAGGATCAAAAGTCAGGGTATATTCTAGTCTCGACCCAAAAGTTGTGCAAAAAACACACAAACAGAACTGCAATCCTCAGAACTGTGATATATAATCAGGGGCCACTATAAAAACTTAATATATATGTTGATATTAATATTGATATGAGCTGGCCCAATGTTGGCCATATCCAACTAAAATGGTTAAAAACAGCAGTGGTAACTGAAGTCTAGTGCCCCCTACTGGAGAACTCTCAGCCTGTTGGAGTCTCTGTACACCAGGGGTGGGCATTGAGGGCCGGTGTGGCTGCAGGCTTACCGTCCTACCAAGCCGGAGCACACCAGGCACAAATCATCAAATCAACGGCTCTCAGGGTCCAAACAGCTGATTGGTTGAGTCACCTGTGCTCTTGATTTCTTGCACCTTCCTGCAGCAGCTTCCTGCAGCAGCTCATCAGCTCTTGACCAATCAGCTGTTTGAACCATGAGATCCATTAATTTGATGATTTGTTCCTGGTGTGTTCCTGCTTAGTAGGAAGGAAAACCTGCAGCCACACCGGCCCTTAATGGCATAGTTTGCCCACCCCTGCTGTACACGCTGTGCTCTGTTGAACTGAAGAATTCTCTTTGACAGAAGTAAAATTGCCAGGGCTTTTGATCAAAACACAGACAACAAAGGACAAATGTCTGCCCTTTGATGTGAACAAATTGAACTAATAACTGAACTAGTAAAAATGCTATCATATGTTAAAACTGATTTGTTTACTGAGAGTAGTGCTTGATCTAATAAGACAGTCAGTAGACTCTGATTGTACATAGATAAAGACTTTATACCAAATTAATTACAAAGCGAAGTACAAGAAGACAGGCACTGCTCTGAATCTGAAACCCACATCAGCAAATGTTAGGTATGGCACGATGGTAATGATCGGTGATGATAGGTGCGTTTGCCTTTCTAACTTTTTACTCCCACCTGTGTGCTATGCTCTAAACAATACTTGGCCTGAAGCCCCAGCAGCACCCACAGAAACATGGAGGCCATTATCGCACATCACTGCGAGGAGGATTTAGACTTCAAAAGCTGGAGGGCAGTGAGTCATGGAAAACTCACACCAACCAGCTAACAGGTTGTCACACTACTACTTTAATGCTGGTCTATAAAGTTTTACAGTATGAATGTGACGCAGAGGGGTTTGACGATGCATGACGAACAACAACTGACTGTTCTCTTAAGTAAAACATCTGAATTGTAAACACTAGGGTTGGTGTTGCTGGTTAAATGAGTGGAAATAAGTGATGTTTTTTATAATGTGATTGCCCTTAAAGCAAAAACTTGAGCTAGACCAATGTGCTGCTAGCTATACATTTTCCCACACGAGTGTCACACCCTATGGCTGTATACATGACTCTAATCTCAGACAGAGTAATATGTAATAAAACTGTTTTGTTGTTTTTTTTGTTTTGTTTTGTTTTTTATCTTCCTACCATTTTCTAAACAAGCAGGTGAGCAAACTTTATGCATCATTATCAAAGTTTAAAGGGTAAAAAGACAAGTTAAACAGGAATGTATAAATGCATGTTAAATGTGAATGTGCAAGATAGTAAATGCAATATATCATAGCGGGTATTGCTAAAACCAGAATTTGTCCACCCAAAAACTCTTCAAAAACCACACTGCTACTGGGATGGAACAATGCTTAAGTTCAAAAAGAAAACCCTGAACCTTTCTGATGTTGATGGAAATTTTTTACCAAATCCTCACACTTTGACGGCAAAGCATAAAACACACACACACATTGAACACAATACTGGCACAGGTCTATGACTCACCAGCTACACATGCCTATCATAATTTCTTATTCTCAGCTTTAACAATTAATAAGAATTTAAAACAAAAATTATTTTAACTTAAAGGATTTGATGTAGTCAACAACAACAAAATGTCAACAACTCATGTTTCCAAATGTCTCAGAGTAAGCTTCATCCTCAAATAAACAAGATTGTGAACCGTGGCTGAAGTTCACGATGAACTTGATATCGTGCAAATATTTGTTTTAGTCATGCAGCTCAAATGTGCCAAATTTATCTACTCAACAGCAGCTCTGGAGTCAGTCACACACAGAAGAGAGGCGACTGTGATATGATGCTACACTTTTTCATGAGGGAGGTAATATTCCTGTTATCTTTCTGAAACTTTTCATGTACTTTTTCCACGTGTACTTAAAAAAAACATCATAAATAACGTCAGTTATGGTGGCAATTATCTAACCTAGAAAAAAAAACAAAAGATGTGAAACTTACTGAGCCCAGCTATGGCAAAGTTCACAAAGCTGATAACTTACCTATACCCACTGCACTAACACAATAACATAACCAGCATCTCCTGTATGATATGGGCCTTAAAAATACTGATGTCACAGCAGTCCTAGCGCAGCTAAGAAACAGAGAAGCTTGATCCCTATATTTCATCTTTATGTTTGTTATCAAGGTTAAATAAATCTTATTTAATCACCTGCTTTGCAAACTGCATTCAGAACAAGAAGCGGGTACCACAGAAAACAACCAGTGTCTGCTAAAGTCTGAAGATTTTGTCTAGGACCACAAATTACTCAACAACCAAATATCAAATATGCAGCTTTCAAAAGAGTTTCTTTAAGCTGAAACCAAGGGATTGTGTACTGTTAGAGGTACTGTTATTAGGCTGGATGTAAAAGCTTAAAAAAAAAAAAAATTAGTTAGTCCACCTTACAGTTATTGCTACAGATTCCAAGAACCAAGAACATAAATATTTAAAAACAGCAACAGGCAGTAAAACACTAAAGGAACTTTGTACCATTTGTCAAGTGTAGTTAGTAAAGTGGTGAAACATGTTTAGTGTCATATGATCATTTTGGGGGGTGAAGTATTTCTTTAACACTTTACAAAGAGTGTGAGACTGTTTATGAAGAAGCGTTTGTAATAGTAAGGTTTGCGTTAAAGTGCATGTGTTTGGAAAGTACCGAGCAAATGACTCGACAAATAAGATGCATGCATTATATGGCACGAGTTGTGTGAGAGTTTACAAATAGATGTTTTAATAATTTTTTTGCAACTGTTAAAAACAGCCAAAATTGTGGATGAATTGGAATAAAGTGAGGACAGATTTGATTCTTTTCTTCCCAAGAAAACTAAAACAGAGACTAAAACTTGAGAAATCAATGACACAGAAGCTCACTTTTTGTTTCCTTATTAGATCTTAAAAATCACAACTTGTCCTTTTCTGTGTCCATTTTTGTCCCACTTATATCACATGACCCTTTTCCAAACAAAGAAAAAACCCAAATCATCCTCAACTATTACTGGCAGCGGACTAGTTGCAGACCTTGCTGTATTATAAGTTGTTGCACAGCTAAAACTTGCATTCTATGATGCTACTGCTGCCTACATGCACAAGGCAGACTATTAATGGAGCATTTTGTATATTCCTGCAGCATAATCAACTGCAACCACTGCAGATTTCTGAAATATTACTAAGATTCTTGCATGGATGTAGCCTGAGATTGCCCTTAAGGTCTTTCCATAAGAACATATTTTATCACAGCAAATTTAACAAACAACAAAAAGAGCAGATGTAGAAGCTTTTGTCCAGTTGGCCTCCTTCATCCTCACTTGTGACATAAGTTTCATAGCACACTAGAGCTGAGACTTGATTGTGACAGTGGCCAGCAAAAATGTGTTACAGTTGTATCTACTTTCTTCACTTTTGGCCTTTTAACTGGGGATAATTTAACTTAAACAGGGTAAAGGACTCTTGGCTTCTGAACCAAAAGTACTCAGAGTTTAAGTCTTGTCCGGGAGGGCCTTAGAGCCTCTGGTAAGCCATTATAAAATGCCTTTGGTGTGATTTAAGGCAGGCAGCGTGCTGGTATGGCTGTTATGTCTTTCTCTATAATCTACTTGTCAGTGCACACTGTCAGCAGCCTTCAGCGAGCTGCATACCTGTTAATACAATCCCAACACCCGGGCCTGTAAAAAGACACACTGCCTAGTGATGTTACATCACCACAGCCCCGACGCTTCACCCTCTGTGGCCTCACTGCAACGCCAGCATGGCCGACTTTCATGGGAACTGCTTCTGACCATGCTCATGAAGACACTAAACAAAAGTTCCTGATCAGGATTTACATCTCGTGCTCAGCCAAGTGAAAGTACAGATAGCAGGTGTAGCAGCTTAATAACTCCCCCCCTTCTCCCCTCTCACACTGACACATTTTTAACAGCTGAGTACACAAGCCTATCTCTGCTGCTTTGATGAGCCTCCAGATCACATATTTACTTTTGATAACCTTTTCCCAGCTGGCTGCAGCACCCAGACTATCCGCAGACAATCAGAGGAAATCCACTAGAAGTCTCATAAGGCAAGAAATAGGAAGCAATACGCCCTCTAAGCTGGTGTTTCATACACTGCCACTAGACTGCAGCATGTCTGTTTACTCCTCATTTCCATCCTGTTAGTGACAGATTGCCTGAGGGGAGGCACCTATTCATAAATACTTTTCCACATGAGAGGCAAGGTGAGAAGAAATGTGCTGGCAAACTTTAGCAAAAGATTATTCTTGACAGATAAAACTTGTTTGTTTCATCCGAACGGCTGTGTCTGCAAAGCTGAACCTGGTTAACCCGGACCTAGCAGCTGCCCATTAGTCCAAACTGATACAGCAAACCAGCAGGAATGCTTCGAGTTTAGCCACACAAGGAACCTTTAGACTGCTCCACACCAGAGCAAGAATAAATGTAGGATTTCGATGGGGGAACCTCTCTGCTTCTCCCAGGTTTGTCCTGTAACCACTGGGGCTAACAGTAAACCCCATGACACACAGTTCACAAGCTCCTCACTCTTTCCAATCAACAGAACTTAGTCTGTTTTGCTTGCAAATGTACTTTAGCTTGTTCTATTTTAAAACCCAGACCCTGGTTCAATCCCCCAACTCACCCCTCCCCAACATGTCATGATGAATGGGATGAATCAGGAAGCCTAGTTTACAGTATAACTGGAAACATGGAAAAAAAAATCAGATGGCAACACATTAAAAGAAATTTTAAGTAAATATAGAAGCTCTTTATTTTTTAGTTCTTTAAAAAATATTAACGTTTACATGCCATGCAGTAGTTAGTCACAGGGAAGACCCATTCCTTGCACTAGGCTAACCATGCAGTACCAACTGGTGCTTCTCAAAGTTCAGCCAAAATCTTAAAGAATAATGGTACCTGTCCATTGATTATCATTTGATTCAATCTATAACCACAGCCCTGAGGGTACCACTGACGGCAGCAGTTTGGTATTTGGAAAATATATTTCCAAGGTCAAGGCATGCCAAGGTTTGTTTAGTATAGGAGAATTATTGAAATGGACAGCCTTGAAAAGATCATCCACACACAAAAAGAAAAGTGGCAGTCAAAGATGCATTATGTTTACTCAGGTTTGGTCTTCTTTGTGTCAGAAACCATTGGAAAGTTCATAAAATACAATGGAAAATGACAGATTTTTTTATTATCCTAAATTAAACCTAAAACTTTATTGCTGTCTTTATATGGGGTTTATAGGATTTTATTTGGAACCTTTGGTACCAAATAGACTGAACCAGGCTGTAAAATAATCTCATCTTCACTACACTGGCAAGCACTTGTTTCCTGTGAACTGAAACAATTATAAAGTAAATTTTATCAAAGTGTCAATAGATAAAAATAAATAAAATCTTTAAAGTGTGTTTCATGCAAAAATGAATGAATTAAGTTACAAAACAAGGCATATAACTACCTTGTTTTTTGTGTTGTAACATCTAATCTTTAATAGCAGATAGGCAGCTCAATATGTCAACCTGAGACACGGGCAGTGATAACAGAATTTGCATGTTTCCCTGTGTCTTTTTCTCATTTCAGTATGAAAATATTATATCACACTTTTGGATGAGGAGGATGACAATCCCAAGTAAACTCAATTAACCACCTTTTTATTTCCCAACTCCACTTTTTTTTCTGGTAAGATCACAGATTGCTTCCTCTTTTGGTTTATTCAAATTCACCACATTGTGACTCAGAGATGACAATGTTGTGTATATATAGCTTGACAGACTTTCTCCATTGGCTGAGTCATGATAATGTATTTACCAACACTTAAAGTGACCCATTTTCTGCGGTGAGTTTTAGAACCAAGTTACAATATTACATTGGCATTTTCTACAATGCATGTTGCGGTATATGCCAAAAAATATGCAAATACGCGTCCTGGCACATATGAAATGCTTCTGCCAATTAAATTAGCCATTAAAAACAACTATAGTTCCTTCTTATATATATATTTATAGTACGACATTGACGCAATTTACATACAGTATCTTAAATAAAAAAAAAACAACTATTTTAACACGGAGGTAAATACATTTTTATACCGCCTTGTTTTTTCTCTATTAACAACATATTCATTTTTCTGATATTTTCGCAACAACCACGAACGTAATATGTAAATTGAAAATAAAATCCAGCTGTTTCTATCCACAGTTCTATAGTGTAAACAGTAAAGCATGATGTTTTCACTGGAACGAAATATAGCCTTTTTCCCCAGCATCTCAACAGCAAGGCGCATGGAAAACAGTGTTTCCCCGTGTGTAGTAGTGTGGAGAAGCATTACTTACTCTCTGCGGTGGCGGGCCGGAGGCAGGACGACAGACCCAGCATCAGACCCCAAAACAAGGTCAAGCGGCTCCTTTCCGTTCGAGACCTCATTCCTGGATGAATAAATCCTCCCAAATCCTGTAAATAAATATGTCGAGGGAAGGAAACGTGGGCAAAACCTGCTCAGAATTATTTAAAGGCGTTTTAATATCCAGCCAGCACCTTTTAGCAGTTAGCCGGCTAATGGAGCTAATAGCTACTACACACAGGCTAGCAGGATAGCTTTCTCACGTTTCCTAGTGGGAGTCCAATTGTGCTCCAAAAATCACCGATTTATTCCTCTGTCTTGAAAATATGTATTCATAGTTCTGATTTATTCCTGCCAAAAACAACGCCGCATTGACTTATTTAATAAAACCAGTGCGGTTAAACTAGCGGCGGGGATTCCTCTGTAATCCGCATCTTCACACTCCATATCTGGAGGAAAAACGTTCAACGTCCCGCTGCTGGAGGATCCTCTGGAGGCAGAAAACGTGTGAAACCCCCTTAAAACTGGGATGGAAATGAGCTGTCTAGGGCACACGGCAACATATTAAATCGACACGTAGCCCCGTTGTGTGAACGGCACGACGTTTGTTTCGAAATATCCAGGATAAAATCTAGTTTCAGACCGCAGCCTCCTTCTTCTCCTCCTCCTCCTCCTCAGCCGCTCATCATGCACACACAAACCGCGTTGTTGTGGTTGGTGTAATTCACCTTCATATCAGCGGGGAATGGATTATTCGACCTTATTGCTCCGGGTCAGGTCAAGTCCGTTTGCTGCCTAATACCCTCCGTCGATAGATAGCTGAACGGGTCGCGTAGCTAGACAGATTAATGTACAGGTACATACAGTCTCCTTCGATCAGTCTGCAGTCTGCCGTGTTCGCTGTAAACACGGCGCCCTGCGCAGAGATCGTCTCTGTTTGAGAAGATGAATCACTCGAGCTGCCGCCCCGCCTTCCAGTCTGTGTAAGTGGGCGTCGCTATCACTGCAGTTTAGCGACTATCGGAGAGCAGTTACCATAGTGACTGCTGTGGTACTCACGAGAATGTCAGTTGTATCTCTTAACAGAATCGTTAATTGAATAAACTGTAAAATGTATTGACAAGGACGCCACATGTCAACACTTTATCATAGACTATAATTTGAAGGCAACATCACTACATGTACATTCACATCCTTCGCAGAGGCAGATGTAATAAATAAACAAGCACAGTCTCCAGTTTTACAAATGCAGTAATTTTTCACTGCATTTGTAAAACTGGCCACTTCTTCCTCGTAAATGCCCCCAAATCATCATAACAGATCAAAAATATAGAAAGAGTGAGACCTCAGAGTCTTTTTTCTCCTCTCTGGTCGCCGCCGTAGCGGCTCCGTTTACGACGCGGTGTGATGGAAATCCGGGATGTTGATCCAGGATCAGGGTTGTTTTGCTGCTCTCAAACACAGTGGAGGGCTGCCTATACAAAGATCGTGTCTGTCTGCACCACCTGTAATTACACTCTTGAATATACGCAGTCGCAGCTGTGTATTTGTATCTATAATTGTAATAAGTCTGTCATTTATACATGTACAAATATCACTTGCGTCTTCATATTTACATTTTGCATTCAGGGATTAGCCCACAGTTGTCTGTTTTTTTTGCGTAGACACATGCCATGGTTGTTTTTAACATTATGATATGGTATACTATTTCATTTTGTGTAATGCATTGGAATATCATATAATCATATTTTATCTCCACCGTTCAATGAATTAAAAAAAAAGGCATTGTTATCAAACCCCATGCATTTTATATTCATATATAAAACCACAAACACACATATTTTTTTTATATATATATATTGGCTCTGGGTATCCTCTGAAAATGCCGCCATCTATAGGGGAGTGAACCCAACTGCAGACCTTAAATCTGTGAAATACAAAAGGAGTGAAACCAAAAACCTTCAATTAGTTGTAGAAAACAATGAAAAATTAATTATTCCTTCTCAAGAAATGGTCTAAAATAAGATTAGTATTTTTCATGCATACATTGTTATCATGGGAGGTTGCAGCAGATATAAACCCTGACAGGGTTAAAACGTTGTTTGACCTCAGTTTCAGCCATTAACCACTGCCTTGCATGGCCTTTTGAGGCATCAAAACAGAGGTTGAATTAAGTAATAATGTAGCACTTGTGAGGCCAGATAGGTAGACTGAACAGCTGAAGTTGCTACCGTCATCAGTGAGGATTTTCAAACGACCCACCTCATCACACTGACTTTCTCTTTGTTTGAGACCCAGACAGGTACAGTTGCAAAGAGCTTTTGAGGTATGAGTCCCAGGTTGAGGAGGTGGAGGACCAGCAGCTTGTGATTCTGTGAGAGAAGTGCAGACAGTAAACAAAACCGTCCATAGAAGGGCCCCTGACAGTTTTGATTATCCCTGTAATTACAGGCCGCTTTCATCACTTCACAGAGCGGAGCACAGAGGCATTATTTGAACGCCACACATTACCTCAGCTCTGGCAGACAGCACTCGGCATCCGTCACAATCCAACAATTAGCACTGAAAGGGAAAAAAATGCACATTAAAAATGAAGTGAATATCAGTGGCCACCCAAGAGTCCAAATACAGTGAGTCACCCTGTAACAAGTGCTCACTGTACCAACATGACCTCCCTGTGCCAGAGAATGTTGTGCCTGTCCACTTGCATTTGTTAAGTCCCTATTAAAGTCCCCATGAAGGCAGCCGGCGGGCCCACCTACCTCGACTGTCCCGGTGGAATCCATTCTCGCACTGCACTCATGTGGAAATAAGCCTGTTTACCACCAACGGGTCACACATGCTAATGAGCGTCTGTTTGTTTTCCACTGTGCTCATGCAGGAGGAAGGGAATTTAGAGGGGAAATAATAGATGATATGCAGACAACAGCCCGGGTGGCTTTGCTGCACTAATGATGAAAAACGTAGAACAGAGAATTAATGGATATGAAATCAGAACAGGAAATGTGGTCTGACATTTGGGATCACACAGAAATACAGTATGTTGGCTGGCCTGGTTTAAGAAGTATTGGGGTAGTTTGGGGCCAAAAATCCCAAGATAGACTAATCTGATTAACCCTCATCTCCCAGGTAAGGCTCAAATATTTGTAAAATAAGATGTTTGTCTAGGCAATAAACTGCATTGGATTTACTGTATGGCAGCGGTAACTCAGGTAACATGGCCTGGACTCAGGTCAGACTTGAGTCACAATTCGATTGAGTCTCAACTTGATAAAAACCAAGAAAAGACTTCCAGCTTCACTTGGACTTAACTAATTTACTTGTGACTTCCCTTTCACTTTAACATTTTTACTTGAAATTACTTGATATCTTGCCTCCAATCCCAAAGAATAAATAAAAAATGTCATTTAGAAAGTATCACATGATTAAATCACAACATGAGTTTATTTATGTTAAGGCTATTGATTACAAGCAGGTTGACATTTACTTTCCCTGATCCACTTTAACAGCCCAACAGCATTAATTAAATTACAGGAAAGAAATAAATTGATATTTAAAAAGCATTCACCTTTTTTTTTTGTTGCCAATGTATTACATAATCAAATGGATGACACAATGCCATTACATTTAGTGAAGAGTGCATTATGGCTTGTTTAGGACTCAAACTGAAAATGTATGACCCTGGACTTGTCAGTCTTGACTTGGGACTTCAGTGCAAAGACTTGAGATTTGCTTGTGACTCATGATATGTTTTATATTTTAAATGTGATAAAGCTGCTGGACTGTATAAAAAGCCTGAAATATAGCTCTGTTGCCAATAATGTAATAACTGCCTGAAAACATAATGCATTTTAAACTCCAATTTATAGAAAATGAAATAAGATCCAAAACATCTGCAGGAAATTATTCACATTAGCATGCATGACAACTGTTACGTAATGATCTTATTATACAGGGCAGATGGGGGGGCATTGCTGCATCATGCCATACAGTGTTTTAAGGGTCTTGTGCCTGTATTTGTGGGATTGTGTGGGTTTCATCCCACTTTCCAAAGACAAATAGGTGTAACACACTGACTATGGATAAATACATTTTCTGTTTAATGTGAGATAAATACTCACTTTAAAAAAAAAAAAAAATCAGTTCATTTATTAACTACAATCTTTTTTTGACAGAAAACTGTTAATATACCAACAAGGCTGAGAGCCTTATTAAGATTCTCTGTTCCACCAATAAAATATATTTACCTTTGCATGTATGAGTGCATGGGGCGGACAAAGTGCTTTATAATACAACATTTTAAATTAAAAACTGTGATGTACTCTCACCTTATACTGTCTTTGGCACACACATATATATATATATTATAGAGATGTTTTTATATCTTTTAAAGCTGTATTACATAAATGTTTGCAAAACACAACAAAGAAAGGTACAGCTGGTGTGACATCACTGACTGCTTTGAGATTTCAAGGCAGCATGAAGACAAAGGTACAAAGGCTCCAGTAATTACATGGTGCCTCAGTTGCTGGTGCATTAGCCACAAAGACTGCAAAATTATGCAATGTGGCGGTAAAAAGACTCAGAAATCCTGATGACACATGGGAAACACAGTCTAAACCCTACTGTTGACACGCAAGGGGATTTTAAATTGCCACACACTGCCTAAATAAACAGCTAAACTGCTATTCCAGGCTTCTAAACGTGTCAGGTCAATATGTTTTAAAATACAAATAATTGTTCCTTAAGTGGGACACCAACAGTTTACATACTGTGTTCCATGATGATATTTTGAGTTTATTCAAGCCATAACTGCTGGAGGTTCTGTCATTATTTTACATTTATTTATTTATTTGCACATTTATATCCCAAATTCTAGTCTTACCCTTTTAAAAAATCATATTTGGGATAATATATTACATGGGCAGTAAACAAAGCTTATGGCTTGCGCAGTATATAGGTTTGGGATCAAATGTTGCGTGTTCATCTCTCACCACCTCAGTCACTACATTTTGGATTGTAAGGTTTTTACATGCCACAACTTCTAAATCTTCTACTACAATAATAGTATATTCTGGCTTTTCGAAACCGGGATACACATACTCCAAAAACCTGATGATCATCACGGGCGCAAATGGGCACATAAACGCACTCAATGACCTTCCCGGAACAAAAAAAATGTAAGCGTTTGTTGAAGGTCGACTTCTGAATATGGAGACGCAACCGGATGTAACCAACTAACTCATCCGGCTGCTGAGAGGCCGTTTAGCACCTTAGCTAACGTCATCTAAAGAAAAACCTTGATATCTTAACTATAATTTCATATTGTAATTTGACACAACCAAAGAAAAAAACATGATTAAAGCTATTTTGATATTTAACAACCACGGAAAGCCGAGACTTATCAGATTCTATCAGTATTTTGTAAGTATTTATCGGGATGCTTTTCAAAACATTAGCATTTGTCTATTTGTGTCTTCACTGTAGGTTAAGAGGGTTAAGAGTCAGTGTGGGATTAACTTTTGTCAGCTTCTGTATAACCTATCCCCGCTACAAATGCCAGCAATATCTCGCTCGGTGTATGTTAAAACGTTTGTTAACCAAGTATAAACTACATAACGTAAGCTGTTGCTAGCTAGCTTACAGTGTTTCAGAGAAGCAAATTGTACATGAAGACACTTCTTCCTTTCAGTTCCCTCTGGTTCAGGCAAAGTCAAATGTTACTTTTTTTTTTTTTTTTTTAACAATGTACGCCTCATAAGCAGTACGAGGTGAATAAGATTTAGTTGTAAGTGATATTACAATGATATATTTAACCTAATTCCAAAGTTTTGAATAAATATATTGTAGCTTGTTGCTCATTGACCCACTGAACGAGGAAAAATGAGCCTCGGCCTTTGATAAAGCACAGTGAAGCACCTGTGAACATCCTGCATAATTAATAATAGTTCCCCACCAGTAACTTGTGCTCGGGTAAATACTTTACATGAAGCTAAATTCACTGGCACTGGAGAGACAGTCTACCGTGTTTTCTTGCAGGCGGAGGACATGCAACAGCAGATCATTCGAGAGACTTTCCATTTGGTGTCTAAACGTGATGACAACGTTTGCAACTTCCTCGAAGGTGGAAGGTTAGAACTGTGATATGTTTCTGTTATATTTTGACAGGTGAATGACGTAAGCATGTATTTATCCTACTTGTAAATCTACAAAGACCTTCGGACGTGTTTGTTAGCATTAAGCAATGGACTACTATCAGAAAAAAACTCTGCAGCTGAATTCATTTTGTTTTTGTTGTGATTGTTAAACTCTTACACAGTTCCTGAGTGATTTTTGCTCCTGTCAGATTTAGCCACTCTGTCGTTGTTTTTCTCTGATGTATACAAGTCCTGCACTTTTATGGAACCTGCAGAATCACTGCTATAAAAATGGCACATGCTGCACATGCCTTGACTTTACATTAAATCCTTTACTATTGGTTTATACCCATGGCTTTTCTGGGTTTGGTTTGTTGTCCCGACAGAAGCTGGAATCAGCTGGCAGTGCTCATGCTACTGTAGCTAATCAGCAGCTGCAGTAGCATGAGTTACCACTAGATGGAGGCAAACTCACAAAAGTACATTTGATGTGCGCGACTTATCTTATTCATACTTATATAGTCTGTGTGAGTGTGTCTGAACAAGTTTCCTGACTGCCACAAAACTACTCCTGATATTTTGCTAAGCCACATTTCATCCTCTTGCAGTCTTATTGGTGGCTCTGACTACAAGCTGATATACCGGCACTACGCGACTCTCTACTTTGTCTTCTGTGTGGACTCATCTGAGAGTGAGCTCGGCATCCTGGACCTCATCCAGGTCAGGTTCTATATAAAGTGTGTCTATGTCTGTGTCTGTCTGTCAGTAAGTAAAATCACCTACGTACTAATATAATGGTCGTAACTTGTAAACAAGGTTCTGCTCTGCCCTTTCTGTAAACTTTCTGGATAGCGCAGCAAACAATGCATAATTTTTAGGATGTCCTCATTTTTATTGTCCCTTTGGGAACACTTTGTTGTTCTTGTGATAGCACACGAGAGATAAAAGTCATTCAGTACTGCAACAATTAGTGCCCTAAAAAGTTAAGCAACATCAGCATTCAGATCAGGAGTGAATAAGCCAACCTGCTCAGCTTTTCCACTGATGACTGCTATCAGATTTTATCTGCACTATCGCTCGTCATTATACACAGTTATGAGAGGTATGCCATGTGAAATATTAACTAAACAACACAGATTGTCTGGTCAGATCGAAATTTCCAGAACAGTGTTGATTATAACTGGCAGAAACTTTGCATTCCTTTGTTGTAGCCTTTTAATGACAGCACTCTTTTCATCATGTCCCCAAAACATTCACACGGTATGTGCCTGAAAAATGTTTTGTCTGTGACAAAACAAACATGAAAGAAAAGTAGGAAACCTTTTACTAAATAACCTTGGATATAAGCTTGCGGACTCAACAACATTTTTTTATTAGAATTTAATACTATAATTATAAGTGTGCGGTATTAAATATCTGTGTTTTGCTGAATGAAGTAAGACAATGATGATTGAGCTTATAACCCAGTGATGACAGCCTTTCCAGTGTTTGTGGAAAGGCTGTCATACCCACTCCTGCAATTACCACTTATCACCAAAGGAGCCTTCAAAAAGAACAAAACCATGATAAACTTTTTTTTCCCCCTACAGTGAAATAGGCATGGCTTACAAAACTACTCTCAGCCTGACCTGCATTAAACCAAAATGTCTGCTACTTTGCTTCATTATTAATATTTTCATTAATAATTGTATTTTATCCTAAATATATAACCGTTTCTGTATTTTTTATGTTTAGAATGAGTCGTCCACTGATCTCCTGCAGGTTTTGAGCTTGACCACCTTAATATTTTTATTCAGCAGACTTATAATAGCTGTGGTAATTATTTTTAATACAAATCCTTGAGAAGATCAAGCATCTGTTACACCCTCAATGTAAACCAATCTCAAATAATAATCTTCAAAAACATTTGTGGCTTCACTCTACAGATGTTGATTTTAGGAATAAGATTTTAAAATCTCCTAATCTTATCTCATTGCAGGTGTTTGTGGAAACGCTGGATAAATGCTTTGAAAATGTGTGTGAACTGGACCTCATTTTTCACATGGACAAGGTGAGAGCGGAACAAGAAACCTTCTCTATCATGTTTTTTTTTTCATCAGTGTTTTTGCTACTTTAGGTAGGTGCCCCAGTACGACCTGCAGAATAATGCCCCTCTGCAATGTCAGAACAACCCTCACTGTGGAGCAACAACTCCCATGCAACGTTAATGTGCATTTGATCTAGACTTCAAAGTAATAGTTTGAAAAGAAACCTTTGTCTTTCAATGTAGAATAGCTTTGGAAAGCACTGGCGCAGTCACCAGAGGTACATTATGTTTGTGGAGGTTAGTAGGTCAACTTCTATATTTTGGCACTATTTTTAGATGTAAATTGGTGAGGAAAAAGGACACTGGCACAATGTTTTTTCTTTTAACTTGAAGCAGTAAATAACCAGGATGTTGTGACTATGGGAGTGTTGAGGTCTTTCCACAACAACACAAGTCTGTTATTTTCATCTAAAAAAATGTCAATCTCCTGGTTACCCCATTATGTTCACTACATATGTGCCAACTCGGAAACAGCAGTTTGTTATAAATGGTTTTGTTTTTCATGTTTACAAAAAAAGGTCAGAGTAGGGAAACTTTTTAGTTATGATGGAGCCGTAGGGAGACGTGACCCAGAGGTAATGTGCCGTGCAGTCATGTCTGTTTGTCTTTCCTCTCAGCCAGCTGCTTTTCAGGAACAGCTGCAATGCTGTAAATGATCCAGTCCTTTTTGCTGTGTGAGTCCAGCATTTTTTTTTTTTTACAAATATATCAAAGTGGGCTCCCGACATATAGAAGATCTAGTGAAAGCTATTCCACTGCACTAAAATTCAGCCTCTTTTTCCCTCCCCTTAGAAATGAGAAAATTATCAGTGTCTGGGGGCTGCATTTTATCACAAATTGTAGTATTTGAACTAAAAGATGGGAAAAACAGCTTTTCGTCTTGTAAATTTTAATCAGATGATGATCAAGAATTACATTTAAACTGTGTGCAGGCTCCTTTTGAAGGAAGCTTTTCTTCAACAAGGCCTCTGCCTGGAGCTGAATTGCAAGTGTTGCTGGAGACTAATCACACACATCTATGGCCATCTTGATTGAATTTTCCCAGCAGGAAATTGATGTCATGTGGTGCAGTGGGGTTTGGTCTGAGGAATGTTCCCAAGGTGAAACTTGGAAATATTTCTACTTGGGAGAAAACCTGTGGCTCTCTGAAGTCTTTCCTACTTGGACAACAGTGCCCTGCATAGCATCATGAATTCAAGTTTTTACATGCGTGCTGGGTTTAACAGACTCGATAGTCTGCCCTGGACATGTGAACATGAATGCATAACAGATTAAGGGTGTTTCACCAGTCTACATGCATCTTTCACTGATTTAATCCAAAATACAGTGATAGAGCGTTATGGAATAGGATACCTCAGTGATTTCAAAGAGCTTCCAGACATGACTGTTTCCAGTTTATCATTATTAAAATCAGAGTCGCTCTGCAATAGAAGACTGTCTCATGTTCCCCAAAAATATATTCTGACCACAGGAATTCACAAATGGCAATTTAGGAATGACTTTAAAACTGCTTCTTTGGGAACCATAAGTAAGAGACACGTATTAGAAAGGACTGAATCTTAATATACTCTTAAATTACAATAAAGCACAATAATCTGAGCTGCAGGACTGTAAAAACTGAACTTTGTGCTTCTTTAAACACTTACATCTGGCTGTCATTTGGAGCAGCCAGATGTAAGTGTTTTATTATTGTATTTTCTTTCTGACATCATTCAAAGTGTTTTGTTGCATTTGGCAGTGTATTTTGAACGTGAAATCACAGCGAGCAAACAAAGAGACCTGTCGTAATGACTGCATTGATTTGTTAAGTGGTGTACAAGCTGTCAGTGTGTATTAACCCCTGATTGGTGTGTGTCTGCAGGTTCATTATATTTTGCAGGAGGTGGTGATGGGAGGCATGGTGCTGGAGACCAACATGAACGAGATCGTAGCCCAGGTCGAAGTGCAGAACCGCATGGAGAAGTCAGAGGTCAGGGTGTTAACCACTTTTAAGGAGAAAATTAGAACTGGACCGGACTGGAACTTTTTGAACTTTAAGAGTATTGTGTAGTAGGGATGTTCCTGACAACTAATTTTTCTGACATTTACACCAAGGTCAGCGAGTCCAAAACTAAAAGAACTGGTTTAATTAAGCACGATTTAATCTGTAAGGTGAAACATTGTCCCATAAAACATTGCACAGTTTTCAATAAAAATTGTTTGCTGCTGAAATAATATATCCGCTCCAGTTACCTGGTCTCATGAACCTGGTATATGGTGTAATATTTGTGAAAAAAGCCTGCAGGGACTTTTGTTTAATAGCAGTTATGGTCTGGCATCGCTTATTCTGTTAGCATCTAAGGGTGCAGGTTTGATTCAATAAGATGGCTGGGGGGTTAATATTTGTTTATAATACATAATATTTGTATATGTATGTGTTTTGTATATGATTTAGTGCACTTATGCACTGAAACTGAAAGGTTTTTTTTAGACAGATGCCCATACTGATTTTTGAGCTGGAATTAAAACAAAAACAAATTTATGTGGATTTTGCACCAATTTTCCCCACTCACACACACAAATTTACCCAGAAAGCTTACATTTTTTTATTTATTATATCAAATTTAACATTGTTATACATGATTATACATAATACAAACAATATATTACATTGTCAGCCAAAACTATAAATGATAACTGGAAAAAAAAATAATAGGAATTAAACAAATAGCTAAATGAGCATTATTACAGTGATTAGTATTATTATGATTTGCTTTCCACAGCAAGCAGGATCTTTCTCTTTAGACAATAAAAAAAATGTAAACAAGTGATTTCCCAGAGGCTGTAATGAAATACAAATTCCACTCATGGTGGCTTTAAAGATGTTTCCCCTGTTGTTTTGTTTTGTCAGGGAGGTCTATCAGCGGCCCCCGCTCGCGCCGTCTCTGCGGTGAAGAACATGAACCTCCCAGAGATTCCCCGTAACATCAACATCGGAGACATCAATATCAAAGTGCCGAGCCTCTCCCCGTTCTGAGCAGCATTCCAGCTGAGCTCTGCAGGGCTGATGTACGACCGAGGCAGTTCCTCTCCACCCTGTTCTTTGTTAAATACAGAGAAAACAGATTTATATGTGTTTAATGGAACCACAGCTGCTTATTCTCCCCCTCATTCTTGTATTCTCACATGAACGGGAGATGAGCAGGGGAATATTTTTCATTTCTGCTGTATACAAGTTACAGATTCCTCCAGCTGAAGGATTTGCACAATAATGTAAAGTTTGATTCTATAAAGCATCAAGACAATTATTAATATAGATGTATTTTATGTCATTGTTTTGTATTTTTTTCTGGATGATTTCTTACTCCCTCTCAAAGAAAAATGAAGTGTGTTGGCCCAGTGCATATTTTCCTGCCAGACTCACAATTTCTGACATTCATTAGCAGTTTTCCTGTCCAAGGTTTGAAAAGTTTCCTTCTGCCCGGAGCGAGCTTTTGGACTTAACACAGCTCACTGTAATAAGATCTTTTAGCTTCTGTGTTGGGTTATAATTACTCAAACACATATTTATCTCCTGTTCCTAGTGTGTCTTCATACAGACTGGGATTTAACTCTCTGCTCGTCACAATGTATCCCTACCCACTGTAATATACTGGCTGTTTGACATCTTTGTGTTTTGTGAATAACATTATTGTTCTCCTGGGTGCAGACTGCACTCAGAGCAGTGATTGTAAATGCTGTTTAGTTCAAGCCAAGTTGAATGTGCTGTGATATGATCCTGCCAACATCTGCACACACAGTCAACAGACTTACAATGACCTTTTATGGCTCTTTAAGTGTTCGTATGAAGTGTGTTTTTGTCTTAATGGCTGTATTTAGTGGTTTCACTTTTTCTTTTAACCCCGCTTTCTTGGAGAGTTTCAGTTTGTTGAGCCTCCTAAGGAAGGTGTCAGTGTCAAAGACATTCCTTGCCATGGTAAATTAAACAAAAATACAAATCCCTGTTGCGTTGCCTCGTATGTCGACTGATTCAACCTGGAGCTTTTCATGTGTCCTGAGTCAGCGGGCTGTGGTGAAGCAGCATCAGCATGAAAATTTTTGCATCACACTGGTGAGAACACTCTGTACCTCTGAGTATTTAAGTTCTTTCTGCTCAACCACAATGAGTTTGCAGTCCTGTTGATACAGCCGCATTCTTTCAGCCCCCCTCCTCAGCAATTTAGGGATTTTTTTTTCTTTTTGGATTTGAGGGAGTTGTTCCCTCCCTGCATCCCCAGGAAACCTGTGGTAGTTCTCCACATGTCCTTCCTCCACCCTCACAGATGCAGAGTTTCAAGGAACAATTCCAGCTCAACTTCTGTGCCTCATGCAGACACAAATCCCAGCTCGCAGGCAACATCCACCTACACAGAGTTTGGTATGTACTTTTTCCCCCCTATCTCTCGCTTTTTAATCTATCCAACATGCTGTTTCCAAGCCACTCCTTAAGTTTTGTTTTCCTTCACACACAAGATTCTATAACAGCCTGTGTGTAAGCTTTACAGATTTTGGCATTTAGTGCAATGTTGCACAGCTTCTTTTACACTGAAGCAGATTTCTTAGAATTGGTCTGCAAGGAGATCAATGATTTAAATAGTGACGCCACCAGTTGAATCAGGGTTGCCTTTCCTTTTTTTCCTTCTCTCATTCCTCTTCATTTCACTGGTTTCAGTTTTAATGGAAGATCAAGGCCAGTAACCAGTGTGTCTATAGCATGGGAAAAAGTATCTCACACATGTGCAGTGCAGTTGTGGGACATGATTGTATGTTAAAGCCACTGTTTGACTTGCTGGATCTGCTGTGGGTAAACTGATTGTCAGCATCAAGCGTGGGCTGTACTGAATGTAAACTGTGCAGCTCTTGCAGCTGGCTGAGCTTATCTTTACAGTGTGAAGCTGATAGTGTAGGTCAGGGGTTCATGTGCATGCAGAAGGACAAACGTGTGTGGGTACTAAAAGGTATTTTGCCTTCAGACGCTTGAGATAAGATTAGGCTAACTATTGATCCCCAACTTGGAATCTGGTTGAAATGGCAAAGCGTAGAGAGAAGGTGTAGAGAGAAGGAAGAAGAAAAGAGCAGGAAAACTTTATGAAAGCAGTCAAAAAGAGGTGTCCAGTTTTAGTCCTTCCTAGATGTAGCCATTAATTCACAGTCCTGTGCTAAATGCACAAAATTTTTCCACTAGTCTAACTACATTTTCTTCAAAATGTGCATTATTGCATGTTCTAGGCAAATGATAACAAGGGAGTACTTGCAAGTACACAGTTCTTGCAGGGAACCAAAGAGGAGAGCTTGTTATAATCACTATGAAACAGATGTGGTCACATGGTTCCTTTGTTGTCATTTTTCACTCCATGAAAATATGTGATTTTGTGCACCCAAGATAAACATTCCCACTCACAAGATTATCCCGCTCTCTACTCACAGGGGGAAGTGCTTCTGATTTGTTTGGCTTATATTGCTTATTCGCTTGGCCTACAGGGACATTTTGAACATTAGAAGTATTTATACAACAGAGAGGTGATTCATTTCTATTATACCGTATGGCAGACACACAGTTGGCTGAAGGCATGCTTTATATTATAGGGAGACCAGAGAAGCTCTATGTTTTTGTGGTCCTGGACTGCAGGGAGTTTAATCAGAATCAGACCCATCATTTCCAGATGCTCTCTACCTGTTCGGTGTTGACTTCACACAGAATTAAATGTGGAGGATATTTTTTCCCTTTGGTGGCTGAAGGACTCACTGATCTTCCCATGATTTCTTTGCTAATAAAAAAAAGTCTATAAACCTGATAAACTGCTGCCGAATTTTGTTATATCAGTATCTAATTCATTACTACCTGATATACAGAAAGTCATAGGATGAAATACCAACACAGATAAGATTGAATATTAATTCAAATTTAACAATCAAATATGACTTTGTCATTAAAAGCTTTGTATGTTGTTGTTTTATACAATCACTGCTAACCTAATACTAAATCCCTGCACACCTAGTGTGGTTTCTGACACCCAAGGTCATTAACCCAATGCAAATTTTTTATTACAGGATTTCTTATCTTTAGCTGTAGCTGTAGTACTTTAGATTATTAACATGCACCATCAGCAGTAGATGGGACTATTCATTTATTCTCAATTTCAAGTAGGCATGTGAAGGGAAGACATCAATGTTTGTTCGTTTTACCAAAATACAACCAAAATACAATTTCAATAGGGCACACATTAATGTTGATACATAATTAATAGAAGAATGCTTGGATTGACTCTTCTGGAGTCTTCAGGAGTTTTCATGAAGAGCTTCTAGAAAAGAGTTGCATTGGATTCTGACTAAACTGATGAAGATGTAAACCTCCAGTGTTGATGTTTTAGGAGAGAGTCAGGCAGTCCTTACCTTAGTTATTAACTTATTAGTGTTTATCAGTGAAGATGGTAGAGCTTATTAGGGTGATTTGTAACTAAAAAGTCTCACACCACAGGGGAAAGTCTTCATCAGAAGACAAAGGTCGTGCAGTTGTTGTGAAAGCATTTTTTTTCTGTGAAGAGAAGGCAACATCAAAGTCCATGGTCAAGAGTGAACTTTCATGCCACACTGATAAACTTTTCAAAATCATTTCAGTTTAAATTTAAAATCTCCCTGTTAGATAAGATAAAATAGATATTTCTGAATTCTTATCAAACTCTGAAGAAAATGTATTATCTGACCCAGCCAACACACCATCTGCTGATTTTCTCAGTGTTTCTCATTTCCTCCCAGCTGAGTGGAACGATGATAAGTTGATGATGTAGGAAACACCTGTACATGCTGTCAGATAGGAAGGAGGAATGTTAAACTAGGGCAACATGTGCACAGTCAGGGTTTTGTGCTTCAAATGATAAAAGTATGACTTCATTTTGTGTTTCCTCCTACCATGTATGTCACCACCAGAAGTTCTACCACAGCGGGTCCCAGTGTGCTACTATATAGGTATTTTGTTATAGAGTTAATCTTTTATTTATTATATATGTTTTTTGTTTTTTTTAATTATATAATGATTTTTTCCTCAGACTGATAGAGAGATCACGGTGAGGCTCTGTAATTTATGAACTAGGACTATATTAAACTGTAAGACTGATAATTAACCACTGTGTTTTATAATGTCACACTGTGATCTTTGTTCCAGTCCAAGTGTTCGCAGCTGTAGATGAAGGGATCGTAAACGTGATCTGTTTCCTCCTAGATATTCTTAGATAGGATACACATAAGACATTCACATATGAAAGGATAGACAGATAATAAAAAGAAGGAGAGGGCAAATTGAGAGTTTCCTGTTTATAAGCGTACACGGGCAGTAAAAACCAAGTTGCCACAGTATCATCTTTATGTGGATATTTTCTGTGTGTTGAAACACTTGTTGGAAACCAGTATAATTAATCTTTAAAGTTGGTCTCATATGAAAGCCTCATCTTTTCATTTCCAAAACTTTCTTTAACCACTCCCTTTGATAAACAGCTTGGTTTAATGAGTCCTTTTAGCTAGTAGCTACTGAGCATATAGCAATGACAACACTATACAAGTCTTTACACAAGCTAGCTTCACAGTTAGAAATAAATGACCCATGTGGTCAATAATCATTTAGCAACAAAAAGGAGAGCTTCTTACACAATTAACCTGAGAAAACTAACGTTAGCTTAGTGTTTGCCTGCTGCAGGGAAGAACAGTGACATGCCTACCAGCCGCCACTGCTTGTTGATCAGCTGCAACAGGGAGGTGTTGTTTTCACATTGTGAGTTTGTTAGTGTCACTATTGTGAAGATGTGGAATTACTATCAAGGAATTACCACAAAACTGGATTTGAATACTTTGCCAGATGTGTTATTGAGATCCAAATGAGGGCTGAGTTTGAAGATGGGTGTGGTCTGAACATGGCCACAAAAAGTAGTAGAAGGAAGTAGGGAAGGGGACACTGACACCCCAGTTTACTGCCTTGGCTCCAAGGAACAGTTGATATGATTCCTAGTTTTGGTTACTTTCCACTAATCAAAGAGATCTTTGGTGAAAAGAGAGAACCCTTTGCCATCAATGCATGTCATATATGAGTTATACATATTGTTAGGAGTGCCATAGTGAATGCATTTCTGGGTACAAAAAATTCTGGAAGACCAGTTGAGTGTGCTTCTAATGTGAAATGAACCATCAATATTTAATGTTAATTATCACATGGGACTGTACACCATTACTGTCTTTGGTAAATTGACGAGCTTAGTTGAACACTAAATGACCAGAATCTTATCATCTTTCTATTTCTCCTTAGGTCTTATGAAAATGTCTTTTTTGCCATGTTAATATCTTAACCATTAACTGAGGAGGGAAGAGAACTGCTGGGCTGCACAAACACAGACTGACAGAGTTCTTCTCTGCTCTCCGGCATTCGACATGGGGAAAGTCTACTATGTCAGTAAAAATGTTGGCATTGGATTGCTTGTACTGGCAGCCATAGCTCTAGCTACAATTATAGCTCTCTCCATTGCATACGACAAGGAGAAGGCAAGAAACCAAATCAAGCCAGAAGATGGAGCAGCAGAAAGCACCAACATGCCTACACCCTTCACAACACCCAGCACCCCTAAGGAACCGTGGGACCATTACAGACTTCCAGGATCCCTTCGTCCTGCCTTCTACAATGTCACCCTGTGGCCTCGGCTGAAGCCCAACTCAGATGGCCTTTACATCTTCACTGGACAGTCAGCAGTGGTGTTTGAATGTGTGAAGGAAACCGACCTCATCATCATCCACTCCAACAAGCTGAACTTCACCAAGTTCCACGGGCACCATGCTAAGCTTAGTGGCTTGGGTGAAGTCGCTGCGCCCACAATACAAAAGTCTTGGCTTGTTGTGAGGACAGAGTATCTCGTTCTTCAGCTACGTGGCAGACTAGCAGTAGGAGAATCATATGTACTTTACACTGAGTTTCAGGGGGAGTTGGCAGATGACCTGGAAGGCTTCTATAGGAGTGAATACACTGAGGATGGTGTCAAAAAGTAAGCAGTTAGTATAATGGTGCACCACTGGGCTCAGGACAAGTCCAGTGTTCCTCTTGGTGGAACTTTGGAGCATTTCGCTTGGTCAGGTTTTTTTTTTTAAATTTTGTGTTAATATTTAATTACAACATGTTGCAGAGTTGTCGCTACTTCGCAGATGCAAGCAACATATGCCAGGAAAACATTCCCTTGCTTTGATGAGCCAGCCATGAAAGCTATCTTCAATGTCATCATCATCCACGATCGAGACACCAAGGCTCTGTCTAACGGCAGGGAAATAGGTTTGACTAACTAAATAATAAGAAAAAAAAAAATGATTACTGTAACATATTTGACATGTTATTTAAAAATGATAATGATAAACGAAACCCACAACACACGGATAATGTGTGAGACAGTATGTGTGTAAATGATTAATAACTTGGACATGTTATAAGACAATCAACAACTACGTGCAGTTAATGCTAACAGAGTCTAACTCTTCCCCTCCTTGAACAGCAACCACAGACTCTGTCATTGAGGATGTGCCCGTCAGAGTGACGACATTTGAGCCCACAGAAAGAATGTCCACATATCTGCTGGCCTTCATTGTCAGTGACTTTGTTTACATTCAGTCAACCCTTAACAACAAATTGTTGGTAAGAATCCCCCCCTTAATCTGTTTAGATTACCAGTGTGCTTTGCATGAAATTACTTTGAATCAGAAGTCAAAAGTTGTACAAAAACCTGGGGGTAATGGTCTAAAATATGATTAAGCCTTGAGAAAAATAAAGATGCATTCATTATCGTGGCCTTACAGCTGTCAAATCCTCCTCAGATTCGAATCTGGGCTCGAAGAAAAGCCATAGATGAGAGGCAGGGTGACTATGCACTCAATGTTACTGGTCCAATCCTTGAGTTTTATGAGCGATACTACAATGCAGCATATCCACTCTTCAAGTCGGGTAAGTCAACTCTACACATGCCAAAGGCAAAAAATTTCCCTGTGAGGACAGAGATATTTGTCTCATTTCCTGTTTCTCATTTAGGCCAGCATTCAGTATTGCAAAGCAAATGGAAAGAAAAGCATGTTGTGCAATGTGTACAGGCTTTGCACAGTGACTGTAAACTGGTGTTGAATAGAACTTGCAATAAATTTAGCCTTTTGCAAGGAGCCAGTGGTCTTGACTCAACAAGACAAGAGTCGATATGCTAGCACCTCTGTTTTGCTGTACCTTTGCAGAGCAGCATTTTTTAAGTAATTGCTGCCATGCACAGCCTTGACGTGTAAATGCTAATATGCAAATGTTTAGTATCCTTACCTCAATCCCATTGTAAGTTTAACATGTTCACATGTTAACATTTGCTGAATAGTTCTCTACACAAAAACTGACTCTTATGGGAATGTGTGAGGTGTATGCTTAAGTAAAAATTTCTGATGTTATGTTGGCACTATGCAGAAAATTAAAAGATTTAAAAAATAGTTTTCAAAATTTATCAGAGCATCAACTGTGGATCAAGTGTCATGTAATTTGTTTAATATTTGTAAAGATATTCCTGGTAGTGTGCATGCATAACACAGCGTACAGTAAATGCTATGCTATCTGTGCTTAGTTGTTGCTGTTGTGCTAGGCTACATTTGAAAACCTCAGATATCAGCAAACGTACTTCATAGGCAATGGGTCAGTGCCTGTCAACAGGTCATACTTGGGTATTTCAACCTTACAATGGATAATAGACAACAAAATGATAGACACTTTATTAACCAAACATTGATAATTGGATCAGATATATGTATAGGTATAGATAGATATATATATAGTTAACCAGTGTTTTTCCAAATTTCGTATGGTGGTCAGTTTCCAATGTACTCTCCTCTGTAGATCAGATTGCTCTGCCTGATTTCAATGCTGGGGCAATGGAGAACTGGGGCCTGGTGACATACAGGGAGACGGCCTTGCTCTATGACCCCATCATGTCCTCCACTGGAAACAAAGAGAGAATTGTCACCGTCATCTCCCATGAATTAGCACACATGGTATGTATAATATTCCTCACACATTGGTAGCATCACATCAATTCCAGATTTAGAGAAAAATAAAATCTTACTGCAAATGAAAATAGGAGTTTATAATCGAAATATAATTCTCAGCTCCACTGTTGGGAATGTGTCAGTTGTGTAATGTTTTAAACATAAACATGTGTACATATGTGTGTAAGTACTTGACCACCCTTAGAAAAGGCAGATGACGGATTGTCACCTGGGGACATATCAGACGGACTCCCTTTAGATTTTTTTTGGGGGGGGGGCCTGACATTGTGAGTGATTTGTTCTGTGGTGGGGGATTTTCTTAAGGAATTTAGTGGTATTGCTGGCCAATATTGCAACTCACTTTCAGATGAAGACAGTTTTCATGGAAACATTAGTATGATGACAATGTGCTGGGAACACCAGATGGACGACTTGTTTTTGTGTAAGACCTGTTTTTGCTCTGTATGTGTTGTGTTATTTTAGTGGTTTGGAAATCTGGTGACTCTGCAATGGTGGAATGACCTATGGTTAAACGAGGGCTTTGCATCATATGTGGAGTACCTTGGAGCTGACTATGCAGAGCCCACCTGGAACATCGTAAGAACCATGCTTAAAATCCTGACAAACACATTTCCCAGAGCAATGACTCATTGATGTGGTTTGGTCAGAAAGCCTGTGCTAACTCATCTCTTTGTTTGGCTGCAGAAAAATGCGATCATACTCGCTGACATTCATAAGGTGTTTGCTGTAGATGCCCTGGCCTCCTCCCACCCACTGTCCCGTCAGGAAGAGGAAGTCAATACCCCTGCTCAAATCAGCGAGATGTTCAACACCATCTCCTACAGCAAGGTTTGCTTCTCTGACAGGAAAATAGACGACAATATCTGTTGTAGGATCTCTTACAGACATTCAATTTCAAATACAATTTTATCCTTTAAAGTATCAAAGTGTTCCTACAACTAGAAATACTTAGAAATTAGCCATTATGTTATTGCACCATTACATTCAGAACAAACTAGATCTATTTACTCAACACTGTTAACCTTTTTTCCCCATTTTTGTCACTTCCCAAGACAATTGGTTTTACACAAAAAGGACAAATTATGTTGGTATCTGTGTTTGTTGTTGTCAGGGAGCTGCAGTCCTAAGGATGCTGTCGGAGTTCCTTACCGAGCCTGTGTTTGCCAAAGGTCTCAGTGTAAGTATTAACGCTTGAAGCCTTTTTACCACATAGTTTCCTGTGTGTTATTGGGATTACCTTTTGGCATTGCAAGTGATTCCACTATTTCACTACAACACTAGCACTGCCTTTAGGGCATTTCAATGTTTTCTCTCTTTTCCCACATTGACATGGCACTGTAAGAATATATGGGCAAAGAAAAAGCCCAGCAGATAGTAAAAATCCAACACTACCATGAAAATCTACAGGAAAAGAACTGTGTTTGTTAGGCCCATCCACAACCCCTTCTTCTGTTGCCTTAGTACTTCTTTATATGTTGAGTCCTTGCTTCCTTGGCTTCTGTTATAATCAGAGTGTGCAGTAGTGACAGAGAGGGTATATATGTGTGAATAATCAAACCACATTCATCCTGTTCTTTGTCTAGACTGGTGTGTTTCAGTAAAACCACAAGATTGCTCAAGATTTTTTACTTTGAATTATTTTTTTTCCCATGAACTGCACAGAATGTGACAATAGCATGGTGAGAGCATAATTACTGATGTCTGACATCCTGTTCAAACCTGCTTTTTTGTCACCTCAGTCTTACCTGAACACAAACGCCTTGGGCAACACGGTGTACACAGAGTTGTGGGACCATCTCCAGCAGGTTGGTACAGTTAAAGTGCCTCTGATCTGTTGTGTATGATTTTATTTGGCAATGTGTCCCTGAGTGTGTGTGTTTCCTATTACATTTCTGTTTGTTGTCAGGCAGTTGAAAACACACCAGGTATGCATATTCCTCACACTGTCCACGACATCATGAACCGCTGGACTCTTCAGATGGGCTTCCCAGTGGTCACTATTGACACCAGGACAGGAAGTATCACCCAGAAACACTTTCTGTTGGACCCAGAATCTATAGTTGAGAGGCCCTCTCAGTTCAAGTAAGAAATCCGCTTTTTGGTTATAAGTGAAGACATTTCTGAATAAGATAAATGTCTATCCTTCACTAATAACTGAATTACTCTTGGAGTCAGAATATTAGAAGCTCAATGCCAGCACCTTGAGTATGGTTAGCATGCACAGAATGCCAATGCTAACATATTAATGGGTGTTATAGAACCAGATTTTATGTCAATCCGTCTTATATTTATGGGAAAAAAATCACTCAAATCCAAAAATGTGAAACTTGTGCAAAGCGAAAGTGAGAAGATTTTTACAGTCTGTAGGATTTATCCTCTAAGCGGCCATTAATGTCTGTAGACAGAAAACTGACCATAGGCATGACATTACATTCTCTAAAACCACGATGCTAACATGGCTAGATCCATCATTTTTCATTCATCATCTCTATCTCGTTTTTGTCAAGCTACACATGGTTTGTCCCAATTAAATGGATGAAGAAAGGTGTGGAGCAACAGCAATACTGGCTCCTTCAAGAGACAGGTATGGTCACAGGAACAACCATTGCTCTTCTAAATTAGATCTGAATACTACAGTAAAGACTTTACCAGATTTGTGGACTCAACCACACAAAAGTCATTGCATTACCTGAATAGTTGCTTGCCTTACTTTAAAATTCTCCACCAGACACCCACATTCAGATGAGAACTTCAGGAGATGACTGGGTGCTGGCCAATACCAATGTGTCTGGGTACTTTAGGGTGAACTATGATCTTGAAAACTGGGATCGTCTCCTCTCTCAGCTGAGCACCAACCATCAGGTGCGTCACATGTCCATTTATGATTTTTCGTTTTCTATTATTCTCCTCTTGGTTTGTTGTATATGTCAACTGTTACAGATGTCTTACAGGTGTATTGCACCCATGGGAGTGCAGTGTTAAATCTCTTAAAATCTATGATGCGACTGTTCTGTTTGCTTGGCATCTCGACTCAGTGTGTGAGAATGTAAACATGTAAATTGCTTGTGCTTAACTTTCTTTCAGACCTTATCGATCATCAACAGAGCTCAGATGATAGATGATGCATTCAACCTAGCAAGGTAAAGACTTTTAAAGACTTTTAAAAGACTATTTAAAGTATCAAATCTTTTACAAATTGTATGTCTGATAAAAAAAAGTTGTTCTCTTTGTGTAGAGCTAAAATAATCAATACAACATTGGCCCTGAGAACAACCAAATACCTGTCTAAGGAAACAGAATACATGCCCTGGCAGTCTGCTCTGAGCAACCTGGACTACTACATCCTTATGTTTGATCGCACTGAGGTTTATGGAGCTTTACAGGTTAGTATTGCTTTATCACAAACACTGGCACCAATCATTTTTTGGTAACATAGCAAGTGTGTGAAGGGAAAGTGTAAAATGACTGAACATAAAAGCTATTGCTGATAGATACTTTTTTTTTTTTTTTATTTCAGTCATACCTCAAAAAACAAATCCAACCACTTTTTGAGCACTTCAAGACAATAACAGCTAATTGGACGAGAGTACCTACAGGACACACTGACCAGTAAGAATATGCACACCAAAAGATGAACTGTATTTAAAGCAAAAAGCAGGTTACGCACCACCTTTAGACATAATTTATTCAATATCATATTTAAGTCTCATACATATTGGTTATTTTTATGCGATTACAGTTTTTCCACCTCCCGCTCAGGTATAATCAAATGAATGCTATTGGAATAGCCTGCAATGTTGGTGTGGAGGGTTGCAGGGAGCTGATTAAAAGCTGGTATGGACAGTGGATGGAAAATCCAAATCACAACCCGTGAGTACAAAGAAGTACATTATTTTTTACAAGATTTCATAGTCTAAACAGCCAGTGGTACACTTTTCAAACATTAGCTGTAACTAGCTTACAATGAGGAGGGAATCTTTGTGTTTAATGTTCATTTTCTAATTGACTTTATGGTTGTGCTGTTTGACCAGGATCCATCCCAACTTGAAAAGCACAGTTTACTGCCGGGGTGTTGCCTTTGGGGGTGTGGCGGAGTGGGACTTTGCCTGGAAAATGTTTCAAAATGCCACTCTGGCATCTGAAGCTTCGAGGCTCCGGGCAGCCATGGCTTGCACCAAAGCACCTTGGCTTTTGAACAGGTAGGGACGGCATCCATGTTGCCGGAAGCCACATTCTATGGAGTTTTGTATACACTGATTATGAACAAATGTACAACAGTGTACCAATTGCATTTATGAAAGAGAATAGATGTTTTGGTTTTTTTTATTTTTTTTTTAATAATCTTTCCAGCAGACCACTTATATCACGTTTCCATAATCTTAAACATGCTTAATTAGAATGGAATTAAGTAGAATAGAATGGTATAGAAAAGAGTTTATTTGAATAGGGATGACACAGTTTTACATAGTTACAGTGCAAAATATAAAACTGATGTGCTGTGCAGAGAGTTTACAGCCAAAGTTAATTTTCAACTCCTGTCCCTAGCTGGGCGTGTACGTAAACAACACAATCAGCACAAAACGATACCAATAATCAACATGCTAAAAACACATTATTCAGAAATATAATATAATCCCCATAGTAAATAAGATAAGATGAAACAAAAATACTACTACACATACCAGAAAAATCAGTACTGTCTATTACGATCACTCTACAATATAACACCTCACAAGTCAAATATCAGGCCTTGAAAAGTTAGTGGGTACAGCTTTGTTTTTCTTTAAGCCAACACTTAACTTTTGCTGTAAACGGTTTTATATCTGAAAATTATTTCAATTTCTGAATGGTTGACTAATTGGAATTAAATTCATACAATTATTGGATACGTCATCATTGATCTCAAATTTAGTGAGTGGCAGTGAGAATGTGTAGGTATCTGAGAATTCTTTCACTGTTTGTACATGCTCCAGATGTGTAATATTTTCAGTGATTATTTCAAATTTTTATACTCTGATATAAATGTAACGAATTAAGCTTTGGAAATCATGTATTCATAAAATCATGTTTTGGTTGAGCCAGATATCTGGATTACACCTTGGACCCAACTAAAATCCGCAAGCAAGATGCCATATCTACCATCCAGTACATCTCCAGAAATGTTGTGGGAATGCCGCTGGCCTGGAACTTTGTCAGAGCAAGATGGAGCCAAATTTTCCAGCAGTAAGACCTCACTCCTCATAGGACGTTTGTTGGAAAAAAACAGGCAGTAGTCGAGCCTTTCTCACATGTCCAACACCACTAGACTTTATTTCCCTTTTTCCCCCTTTATTCCCTTCCTGTTTACAAGAGATATTCATGGATGTTCACCCTAACAGATGTTTCATGAGGCCAAGGTCACAGCAGGATATTTACACATTTCTTTCTGCTGATCACCACCATCATATCACTGCATCTTGAAATAAACAACAACTTTCTTTTATTTATCAGGTTTGGGACGGGGTCATTTTCCTTCTCTAATCTTGTCAATGGAATTACAAGGAGATTCTCTACAGAGTTTGAGTTACAGGAAGTATGCATCCCACACATCCGCAACCACACTACAACACATACTTCATATCCCTGTGGGTATCTAGAGGAAGAGAAGGACAACAAATGCAAAAATTCAGTTTTCTTTCCGTTTCATGTGTCTCCCTCCAGCTGAAGAGGTTCAAAGAAGACAACCTCCATGTTGGTTTTGGCTCAGCCACCATGGCCCTGGAGCAGGCTATAGAGCAGACCACAGCCAACATCAAATGGGTGACAGAGAACAAGGATCATGTGCTGAAGTGGTTTACTGAAGAGTCCACATGAGAACACTGAGTCAAGATGACACACTTTTCTGTACAGACAGGGATACATAATGAATGGCAATCACTATAATCATCAGGACCAACAAATGGCCTTTCAGCTCTTTCTTGGTAACTGCTGTGCAGACAGATGACTTAAACCTAGTCATGTTGCTGTGAATAAATAAGTTGAACTCTCACCTCTAAAAAAATAAAAGAAACAAAAGATTGTTTTACTTGCAGAACATATATTATTACTTTCAGAAAGGCTTCAGCTTATGTCTCTTTCCTTTCTTCATACTTTTCATATATGTACTTGCTTAAGTTAATTGTGCAATTAAATTATACCATACTGGAAACATGAGGCACTTGTAGACCACTAGAGCAGCTTGACTGCGTGATGTGTTTTTTAACATCTTTAGTACACGGCTTTTTTCGTGTTATCTCTATGAACGGATGCCTGAATATGAATGCAGAATCTGTCGCAAACAAGACAAGATTTGGGATTTTGAAGCGTTCTGGTTTGTGTTTGTAGTATGTAGTAATGACCAATCAGGTTTGAGTGGGCTTTGGATGCATACAGGTAAACAAGTCTGTGTCGAGAAAGGAGGGAACCCATCGGCAATCATCTGATAACAATTTAGATTTTTTCATTAGCTTGTTTAATTGAGTGTTAATGGGCTGCTTGTGAAGCAATCCAGCCCCAGACGTCGCTTTACATTTCTGGCTCCGCATTTCTAATCAGACTTCAAACAATGACTGAAAATTCATTGCTCAGGTATCTGTTATCTGGATATCAGATGGCAACTCTAGAACCAGTGAAATATTGGCTAAATCATAGCTGATGAGCTTTAAGATAGCCTTCATGTGAAGTCTTTCTCAACGAAGAATGTCTTTACATTGAAAATCCATTTGACAATCAGTATTAAAAGAGAAAGTCTTATTTATTAGGCTTGATGTTATCCTTAAAAAAGTTGATCATATATCATGATTCATTAATTGTCTACAAGTCTATGCAAAGTCTCCTTTTAGAAATCATTTAGAGCTCAGAAAGACCTAAGGCCCATGTCTGTTTTTCTCTCTATGAAAAGGATTCTCTGGTCTCTCTTTGACAAGACTAGAAGCTAATGACCACTGTTCATTGTTTGTTCAGTGTTTAACCCTTAAAGCGAAGAGGGTGTCTGAAATTAATGATATTAAAGGCTCCATTTAAAAACATTTGTAATCTCCTGGTTTTGCATTGGTTTGAGGATGACTACACAAACGGTCCTGTCATGCTGATGTAATTATATTAATTACAGCAAATGGAATCTTACAGGAATCTTTCAACGTCAGGACAGAGGCCTGAGACGAGCCCAGGGAAACTCCTAGCTTAACAGCCTGTTTGAAAACGATGCTGTGAAAGTTCAAGGTAAAAACACGAGTTGATAAGAGGTTTTACAGTCTTAAACGGCCTGTATAAAGTTGAAGTCGTAACATTTTCCAGTTATC
>JAOWBC010000001.1:25482419-25497161 GCA_028566105.1 Hypoplectrus providencianus
CATAGTTTGTACTAAACTCAATCTGCTTTCATTGCATTTTTAATGTGTAATAAACTTGAAACTGAACCAAGAAAGTTGATTTAAAAAAGATACATCTTTGCAACTACAATACAGGTATTTGATCTGAACCTGGCAGTGGATTTGAAAATGACCAGAATAAATGTTTTGTCATCAGCGGAACAGCAAAACCTGATTTCTATTTGTCCCGTTCAAAACTTGAAGAAAAGATTAGCTTTCTATTTGATACATGCATTGTATGTGTTGTTGGAATATCTCAAAGCACTGAGGTGAAAATAATCCCAGCTCCTCAGTGACCTCAAGAGGTCAAAGGACAATCCTCTGACTTCCACTACCCAGTACCTGTCAGCTAGCCTGTCAATTACATTCATTATTTGCAACACGCTTCTCAGTTAAATACTGTCACTTGTCACAGAGCAAGAGATGCGGTCATGGGCCGGATCTGATGTGTAATTTGATATTAATATGTTTGCAACCAAAAACTTTATGCTGATTAGATCCTGCCAGCAGAAAGACAAAAAGTGTTTTATTTGGAGAAATAAATAAAGCCTTTTTCAAAAATGAATTAAGCGGCACCAGTTTAATTGATATTCCTTCGAGTGCACACCATAAAAAAATTATTCATGAAAATATAAAATCCGAGCTATATTTCATCAAAACAACCCAGCACCATTTGGATTTACATTTCCTGGCATTGCAGGTTTTAAGACGATTTCTTTTTGGAAATTAAATAAAATGAAGATGTCTGTTTTAGCCAATAAGCCCTCCCTTCTACATGCAATGGAAGACATTTAAACTGGTTGAAAGTGTCCTCTTTACAGCACATCTAAACATCAGCTTCAATCAAAAGGTGATCAATTTGATAAATTGTACTTTATGTAGCATAACATTCAAGGATATTTTTAATATTAGTGAGGCAACTTTGATTTTTGACAAAATGAAAATGTATTCACAGACTGGAATCTACTTATTATATGTATAGATTTTGTAGCATTAAAGATAATGATGATAATGATTTCGCTATGTTTTGCAACAGATTAAACTTGAAAAATACATGACGGCACCAAAGCTATCTTTTCAGCCTAAATTATGTCTTGCTTGGACTAAATTGTCTAAACTGCAAATCAAATAACACAATGCAGCAAAAATGTAATAAAAATAAGTTGTTTCCTTACCAGAGTTGACATTCCCTTTTTACAGTGTAACTTCAGTGCAAAACAAACATAAAAAAAAAAAGAATTGCTAACATCCAGGTAGCATTTTCAGATGTCCAAAGCCTACATTTACACAGTTTATCCTAAGGCCGTGCTGCAGCCAAGGCTGAGGGATTAGGATCCAACCTCACGATCCCCCACCACCACCACCCCTCCCTCACCGGGGCTCATCCCCATAGGAAACTCCCCGGAACTAACCCCCCTATCTTTGGGATCCAATGGTACAGTCCTTGAAGTGTAAAGAGCAACAGGCTATGCTGATAGTAACTGCAAACCGTCACAGGATTTTTAGTGATACTCTTGATCACTGCAAATACTCCTCTCTAAAGAAGTCAAAGGTCACGGCCAGCAGCCAGAACAGCAACTTGAATTGGGCCTTCAGTGATGTGAAATCATTGTCAAGAGGCCTACAGGACTGTGCACATTTTAGATTTACCATTCCATTCAAACACTCCACCAATGGTCGTCTGTAGAGTAGTTAAACCGGCAAAGCATGGGCCTCTCTGTCCCCTAAACAGAAGGACACATCCCTGCAATAGCTGCAGGTCCTGTCAAAGTGTCCTTGAGTGAGACATCGACTCTCTACAGAGGCTCATCCATCCCGAGTCACTCTGGATAAGCATATCAGCAAAATATGGCTGAAATATTCTTCTTCCCTTGAAGCAGGAAGGACAGCCCGGTGGTTCATTTTGTTGGGCGTGGATGGGTGCAGAGGTGATAATGGATGTGTCTGAGATGGATAATCATAACTCTCCTGCAGCACATATCATTCCTGTGGTTAGCATGTAGAAAGTATACGCTGAGAGGAGAGGAGGGCAGAGAGGACTGCAACAGAGAACAGCAGTTATAGCTGGAATATATGGTGGATAGATGGCAGCCTGATATTATAAGATATTATATTACATCAAAAGCTTTAATATATGGATATACTACTCAAGCCTCAAGAAGCCTTCAACACATTTGTCTGCAGTCTACAACCAAAACATCTTTATGGAATCTGTTTTTACTGGGAGTGTTTACACTGTCCTCATGTAATGTGAAAATGAGAGGCTTGATGTATCCAAATATGACACTCAACTTCCAAAGTGTTTGCTGTGTGGTGGACATTTACCTTCTTACAAAATAAGTAAGTAAACACATTAAATATTATATACCATTCGGCACAGGCACACAGGTAGATAACTTGAGTATTTTGAAAGTAAATTTATAAATTGTCCAAAATGTTAATGTTTAGTTTAGTGCCTCTATATCATAGCACTTTGTTGACACTAATATGGTATTTAACAGCCACTCTCTCATCAACTAGCTGCATTATAGTGAGATTGGAGACAAGGCTGTATGAATAACCTAGTGACTTAGCTTAGCCATGGAGCTAGCAGGCCCCATTGTCCCCACACCTGATTCCACACGGCGTCCACCTGTGATTACTCTCTGTTTGGCTGTTGCTCTCTACGCCTCTGCTGAAGAAGTAGTCTCTCACCAGGCATACAACTCTGTTCATTTCAGTACTCCTACGAAATGCAGAATATCCATTCAGCATGTGGGTCTTATTCATTTTTGAGTACATTTCAAGGTTGTTAGTGTGTCTTACTGTACAATCCTGACAAGTGTTGTATTAATATTTAATAACTGCCTCAACACAGGCAAATGTCTACTGGTGATCACTTTGCACTGGTTGCATGTATGTATGTCTGGGTATGATTATTTTAACCAGATTAGCATTTTCACCTTGCACAAATCATATTTTGATTCAATTCTCCATCACCAGGATAGGAAGCATCCATCAATAGGACCCATCTGCTCATAATGTGAGACATTAAGACGCGAGTATAAATTCTATCAAGTCATTATGAAGCTGCTCTGATCATTTGATCCAGCTACTTCTACTTCCAACTGCTTACAGCTGTTACCTGTATACTGTAACTCTCCATTAATGCATGTTTAAGTTTGCAAAACAACCAACTCGATGCGGAATACTGTGTAGTGTGGATGTTTTCCAGGACAACTATTACGTCCTAGTTTTGTCATGTGCAATCTGTTACAGTTGCTTGGTCACTGCAACACACAATGAGCCATAATAGTCACTATATGGATACATTATTAAATGGCTTTACATCAGTACACTATATACCCCATAGTGAATAATTTGTCCCATTAAATAAATTCTCCATTCATTGCAGCCTCCAGTCTGGCAACTCATCCACCCCCGCCGGGACATGGTATGTCCTGCTATGGGACATCATTATAGAGAGTAGATGTCTTGCATAGAGGCAAAGCTCTCTAATCCGAAGGCCAGATAATTCGAGTGCAAAGAGGATTAGCTCCACCCCAGCAGAGCCATTGGCTAAATTTAGCCCCCACACTCTCCGTCTTCACTAGTCTCCTCCTCCCAGCCCCACCCTTGACTGCCTTTACCCCTCCATCCAGACGGACTGTCCACCAATCACATGCCACAGTCCATCATAACACCATCATGACATTATTGGACTGAATAATCCAGTATCTATGCCCAACAGTCAGATCATCAAACCTGTTAATGTTACTGATAAAGTGTGAAACCGCATCTTGGTGAGTTCTGCTCAGAGGGGAAGTTGGTGTTTGGCTGCTAACATGCTGTCCTCCCTGATGTCTCTGCCCTTCATTCGCACAGCTTCGTCCTCTGGTCAACACACTGGGATTACAGTTGATGGTGGCTGCTAGGCCGGCCTCAGGAGGAGGGGCCCGGCCCACACAATCCCTGCCATGGCCTGCAAGCTGGATTGCAGAGACGTCTCATGCAAACATCCAGGAAATGAATAGCTTTCAGGGGAGCATTCTGGGTAAAAGATAAAACCCACTCCATGTAAACATTTTCTTTCAGGTCCAACTTGAAACTACTGTTATTATTTACCTCCTGTGAACTCATGAAGGTTCATATTCATATACAAGCCTCTGACCCCTCACTTACTTGCACTGGATGACATTTAAATCTTCTACACAGCCAGTGAAATGCACACAATTTAAAATATAGTTTGGGTTGTATTGACTTGGGAAAAAAATTATATTCTTTCTTTTCTTTTGTCTAACATGAGCACTTGATAAATGTTGGTGTTGTTTGCCTTCTGTCAGATGCTTCTGAAATGTTGTTTATAAGCCCCTCAGGGTTTCAGCGTCACCTACTCATGTTTCAGGTCTCTTTTTTTAAGTGCCTCATCTTCTCTATGTGGGTACGAAATAACTTTCAGATAACAAGGCAGAGGAGAGGCACAGAAAACAAAACCCTGCTGCTACAATTACTGCTACATAGTTTTGTGCTATTTTTCCTCCACCGACTGGGCCTTAATTGAGTCAGTGACACATTTTTTTTTGAGTGGATGTTTTTTTTTTCCTTTTTTCTTTAAGTTGTAGAGCATTATGGTAGATATCACGGCTGAAGAAAACCTTGTAACTATCCTGATACTTTGTTTCTCTTCTTGTTCTGTTTGAGGAGAATTTGGTTAAAAATATCACATTTTGATAAGAAATCCTCCTTGGCATGATTAATAATGCAAAATACAATCTAAATAATTATAACTGTTAACCTTTTTGACTGTTACTGTTATCAGTTGTAGCAAGGGTAATGAAATGTTTGATTTCAGCAGCATTAAGTCAGTCTAGTCAGTCCGTTTATTTCCCTAACTGTGCTTCTTTTGAATCCTCCTCCTGAAGTCACTGTGCTGTCACTCCTCCTGTTTGCTCCTAATTAAAGAGGAGAGATCCGAGGGAGTTAATCTGCTGGGCTTTAGTGAATGAAGGTGGGATGTGAAGGCAGGAGGGAGGCAGCGTGGGTCCGACCTCCCCAAATCCCTCTCATTTGGTTGGATGCGCCAGCTCGGCTTAAATCACATGACCTGGTGTCTGGCGTGCAAACAGGGCTGCATGTGCGGACACATACATGCATTAGGACATGTCAGAAAAAGAGACTGGTTGTAAGCTTTGACCTAAACACAGGCATTATGATGCAAACTGACAAGTGAAATCATTTGGATACTCCTTTTCTAGGTCTGCAAAATGTTTCTTACCAGCATGCGCGCGTGTGCGCGCGCACACACACACACACACACACACACACACACACACACACACACAAACATCCTGTATGACAGTAATTCGTGTTGTGGTGTGTTTGGACAAAGACAGTAAATCCCAGCTGATGGGATCAGCTGGACTTACTGACGGCCTCCAGCACACACACTGACATCTTGTGGACATGACAGGCACTGAAATAATTTAGTCAATCACTAATTATTATCAGTGACCAAAAACAATAAGGCCTCTGACTTTCTCTTTGTCTCTTCCAGGAAATCGTGAATCTTTTATCATAGCTGACAACATTATAATTACTGTCTCTTTTTTGTTGATATAGCATTTTTTAGTAAAAGCTGTCTAATAAATTTGTATTATTTCGTCTCATCTTAATACAAACAGTAGTGCCAACAACAAGGTTTTGATCACTTAGATATTCAATTCTCTGCCAGTTTAAGGGGTAAAATGATGATGCATGAAATTGAATATTTCACCCTCAGAATTACTGTTTGTATGTCAATGACTCACCCTGTTTTACCTTGAATTTGTCAAGAAAACCTCTCTTGCATAGCTCCATGGTGACAGAAGAATCAAACAGATGCACAGTTGCAAAGAAGTGCAACATTTACGGATGAGTGATATGCGAGGAAGAAAGAAAACTGAAGGTAACATGAGATGAGTAATTAATCTTGCATTCCTTTAATAAGGGGTGACATGGTGAGAAGGTGAGGCGTAAGTTTCGAGGTTAAGGATATTATTTTCCCTCTTTTCAAAAAGAAAACAAACAAAACAAAAAAAACATAATAGGACGAAAACCAAAATGTATCTCAATACAGTCCTACCTTGTCTGTGGCCAATATGAGCTCAGAGGCTCATAGGTTCATCCTGAATATCTGAGTCACACATTGAGCAGTCGTTTTAACTCATTTTTGTTCCAACAGGAGGCAATTATGCATTTACTGGGGACTATTTTCAGCAGCAGATTAATACCAATTGGTGCTTTCTGTATTTCTGGCACCAGTTGTATAAGGGACTCAGTGATGTGAATTTAATAGTTTTTGGACAACAACGGGGGTGTATAACAAAGAGGAAAATGCTTTGTCAGACTCTGCTTACACAGAAAATACTTGTTTGTAGGTCAGCTGCTTTCAGTGTTTTTTTAAACAATTAATAAGAAGAATTCCACCAGGTCCTGGAAAAGGAGCAAACACTTGGCTGTGTGATAGCAACATTGGATGTAACCCAACTGAACCAGCTGAACGACAGCAGCATGACAGGCATACTGTTATCTGTGCAATTACTCCACACAGTATCAAGATAATTCTGAGGTATGATTTGATGCTCTGAGACATCCCTACGAACAGAAATGGAGAAAAAAAAAGAGAAGCTGCTGGAAAATCACAGACCCAGAGTCAATTTAAAGTTGACAGTTACGGAGAATCTCTGTGAAATACCGTGAGAATTGTTTTACCTGTAGGCTTAGCATGTAAAAGGCCCTGCTAAAACAAATGGTGGGTGGCAGTTGAGTGAACTGTGTTGCCAAGAAAACAGACAGCTTCAACCCAGAGGAAGCTTTCAGAGATCTTTTTGGTCTTTATGCTGTCAGAACCTTTTAGATTGAACATGTGTCAACTTTGCCAAAATAACAATGATGAGAAACGTCTTTTGTGCTGTGATCCATTTTTATCTTTAAGATAAAAATCTAATATTTACACACGGAGAGATTTTCGCAAAAAAAAAAAATAAATAAATAAAAAGTTTAAGTTAGAATAGAGCTACAACCAAAAATAATGAGTGTGTGTGATATAAGAGGAGCAGCAAATGAACTCACAGAGAATCATCATCCATCTGTTACAGCCTGCTCTGTGTCCTTCACTGAAAGTCCATTCATTCCTATCCTCCTGATCTCTCAAGTTTCTTATTCAGTGGTTGATGATCTACCTACATAAATGAAAGCTTTTGTCTCAGATTTACTGAAGACCATATACAATACTGTTTGCTCACGAAAGTTAGCATAAATTGCACAATCATCAAATTATCTAAAAGGCTATCCCTCAATTCAGTTACATGACTAATGAAATAAACTAGTTCAGCTGGTGCAACACATGAGAATATGAATATACTGTATATTATATAGAGATATAAATATCTAGAAACACAACCAACAATAAATGCTACAGATGTGTGTTTTCTTCAAGTTGTGCTTCCCCAAAGAGGATAGATAATTAAATACTGCTGCATTAATTCAAATCAGCATGAATTTAAAAAAAAAAAATGGGATCGCTCGGAAAATAGTTAATAGCTAATTATTTTACATTAGAATAGATAGTTCACTTCTGCTGTGAATGACTTTTTACTTGTAAATCCTGAACGCTCTGTTGAATCTTGCTATTTGCAATGAGTCTCAGTTACTCAGTTTTGTCCAAGATGTTTCTTTCGGGCTACTATTTCAAAAGTAGCCTCTTTTCCCCCCAATTTGATCAAGAACATCAGTAAACAGCACAAATCATAAGCTTATGTGTCATGTTGGTAATTGTTGCCCTCCGTCTGGAAAGCTCACTGAGCCGTGACGTAATTTTCAAACAGGCTATTTGAGACTATTCCAAGCGTTTCCCTCTTGCTTCCATATGAGGCCACGGAAGTTTCTCAGCACGGCTTTAATGGAAGAAAAACAACAAAATCCTCACGGCGCAGCCTGAGCGAGAGGAAATGTGGACAGTGCTGCAGAGTGTAAGAAGCTTTCCACAGAATTGTGAGACAGTGTGTGCAGCACCCTGAAGGCACTTCAGCCAAATGATATGCCTCTCGCTCCTTCTCTCCGTCTCCCCCCTCCCTCCTCTCGCAACTAGTGTGTTTTTGTCTCTCTATCCAAGTGTTTACTCTGGCTGCAGTTTTTCAGTGCTATCTCTTCCATCCTCTTCCATCCAAGTCCTCCAACTTACAAAACCTCTTTTACTGCTGCACAAAGGCAGCTATGTACTCCTTTGTGCTGTGCTTGTTGCCCCGTCTCGCTTATGTTCTGGCAGTCTACAGACCGCCCTGCTTCAGCATTCCCCCCACGTCTCTCCACTCCTCCGCCAGACTGCAATAATGTGTCTAAGTGCAGCTCAGCATGGCGGTGAATGGGGACTCTTTTCAATACCACCTGCCATTTATCTAACCCTCGGTTGGTTACAGGTGGAGGAGAGACACAAAACTCCGAGCTTAGATGCTTGTGATGGGAGGAAAGCCTGACTGCCTGCTGGGCCCCTGAAACAACCTTTCTGTGGTTCAATTTCACATATAGTGATGGAAACCGTATACCTGGTGTGTTTCTAACACTAACGCGCACGTGTTTGATGAGGTGCCAGATACAGAAAGTACAGAAAGTTGAGGTTTAGACAGTTTTACAGTTTGCTGCACAGTTAGTCTTTGTAGCTTCAGCTGCTATAGGATGAGGATACAAGTCAAAACTCACAATATCACTTATGAAACACAAAAATAAGCACAGTTTTTGTATTCAATGTTTGTGCAAGCTCTAGTTATAAAGATTTAGTTAACCACTGACATACCAACATGTGAAATCATACATTTAACCGGCCCCTAACATAACATTTTAATCATGTTAATGTTGTGGAATTATCACAGTTAAATTAGGTTGAGACGACAAAACTGCTTCGGGTAGTTAGGGTTAGGAAAAAAGGTACATGGTTAAATGTAAGATAGTTAAAGAGATGATAAGATGGTTAAGGAAGTAGAATAAATGGATATACCTACAGGAGGTGAGGCAGTCATGTAGATGAGATAAAGAGGAAATGCAGAGATTACTTTACATAACTCAACTGGTTTGACAGGGGACACAATTTGTATTTGTTTGGCCCATACACGGGTAGTGGCATGCCTTTTTTATACTCTGCTCTTAGACTCTGTGACATCACTTTTGACTTGGCATCAACCATGATTACTTGAGCCACTAGGGGGCGCCACTCATGACAACCGCACGCATTTTAAGTTCCTGTACAAACAACAACTGGGGTCATTTTCTCGAGGGAGGACAGTATCATGGTTTTTATGTGACATGTAAACAGACTGATTTATTTAAAGCTTCTGATATTTATGTTATGTCCTCTTTGCATCAACATAATACATTTTAGAAAACTCCCCTGAGTGCAGGATGAGTCATCAAACAATTAAACATGTTTTTTGTTCACAGGAAAAGACAAGGAGTTTAATTAAAATACTCTGATACTAAAAAACTTTTGACACAAATTTGGCATATACTAAAAGATAATGAATAATTAAAAATGGGACACAGAATTAAAACTTGGAAATGTATTCACTCAGACTTTTATGTAAGTCTGCCTGTCTGTCCACTGCAGCTAAGGCCAATCTATGCCAGAATACAGTGTATTTATTGTGGTTTTCTCTTTCTGGCAACAGACATTCATTTTGAAGAGCCAGCAGACAACGTAGTGATTCATCAGTAATGCTTTTGTCACAGTTAGACCCATAACGGCAGATAACCAATGCTGGGAGCGGTGTGAGACAGACCCAAACATTGAATTTGAGTTGGGAACTAATTCTCAGAAATATGTGTCTGACTCTGATAAGTCAGTGTGCTCTTACAGCCATCAATGTGGACTTCTTGTTTGCTCATAAAATGATCAAAATGCAGTAGTTGAAATCTTTTAGGATGGCCAGTTATCAAGACTCCCTCTGTTTCACAAAAAGAAATCCTCTTTTCCTGTCCCAGAGGCAAGTCTGACAATATTAACAGTGATTTCATCCAGACATCTGGGCTCACATGCAAGCAAGGCTCAGCAGAAAACCGCTGAATGTTTTTCATAGCCACGTAATAAAATCTCTGTTCAATTCATGTCACTCAAAAGATGCCAGTCAAGCGAGTCTGTGCTTTTTGAAAGGAAGGATTTTTTTTAAGAACACTTATTTCTCTGATGTGATTTCATTAACATGTCCTATTGATTTGTAATGTTAGGTATAAAACAACTAACTTTCATTTTGTCAACTACAGCTGGGGAATGAACACTTCTTTTCAGTGCCAACCTTCATTGCACTCATGTAAACAAGCATGCATAGAAACCTGATAAAGTAAGGTTTTCCTAAACACTACATCCTTTATATACAGGCTTGTTTTCAGCATGTGCATAAGATCTCATCTTTGTACATGTTTTGCATGCATGTTTGACTGAACACATTTCATATGAATAAGCTGCTGTAAAAAGAGGCATTTCAATGCCTAACAGTGCTTATCAGAGCTCAGGAAACATTTTTTACAATAAGGAAAACATTTGAATCTACTAAACAAACTGCATTAGTTGATTTGCTGTTCTCTGCTTGAGTCTGATCGTTTCATATTTTGTAGGTCTATATGATAAATGAAAAGGATAAAGGCACACATATTAGCTTGCATCACCAGTTAAATTCTGTAGTGCAAAAGCATCAAAACAGTTTTGGTACCATTACTTTCAAGCCCCATCTCTGAATCTATGCAATGTGTGTCTCTGCTGTCAGAGACCACTGCAGAAGGCCTTTTGAGCCAGCAGAGGGCAGTTTAATCCACAAGAGATTATTTTTCTCCTGTTCCTAAGAGGTGATGAACTGTATGCAGTCACAATGAGACAGCAATAAAACCTACATAGAGCATTACAAATACCTTGTGTTTTCGCCTTGTGTATTTGTGAATCACACTTTAATAACAGTTGATTATAATTTGACCACTTGACACAAAACATGAACCACCACTTTCAGGTTAGAAGGCAGTTACAGTAGTGGACAAAGTAAAGGGCTGGAGGAGAATGTTCTGTGGCTCACAGCAAGGCTGAACAGCACATAATGTGATTGTACCTCAATAAAACAACCACTAAAAGTGAACATATTGTGCAATAACACCCGTCACACTGTCGTCCTCATTTATTGATTACTGTAAACATGGTAATATCTGTGTTAATTATGCAGCAGATGATAGCTGGAACTTTTGTGGCTTTAAGCATGGCCTTCAAAATAAAAGCTGCAACTGATGGGCAGTCTAGCTAGTTTGCTAGCAAGCAACGCGCGCGCGCGCGCGCGCGCACACACACACACACACACACATGCTTTGCTCTGTCAACATTGTGGTGATTTAGAGTAATTTTTTGCTTACTTCATGCTGCTCAAAGTGTGGCTAAGACACAAAATAAACACACATCGTGAAACAAAAAGCACGAGTGAGTCAACAGCTATGAAGCCAGAACATAGAAGGGTTTCCTGATATAATTTATTGCCCAATACACAGTTTCGGTCAGCTTCGTTGGCCAAGTTTTAAAAGTCAAACTTTTATTGTGAAAAGTCAACACAGGATAGTATTAAAATGCGGCTACCTTAATCCCACTACAAAAGAGCGACCACGAGACTTTTCTGCTACAGTCAAAAATAACAATACTTCACCTGAAGTTGTCATTTTATTTTAATTTATATCACCTAGTTTAGCTAAACCCACGCCACGAATCAAATCTACTTCCTGTCGTGTGAAACTGAACTGTTTAAGGAAACCCAAAGCAAATAGTGCTTCTAATAGTCCTCGTGCAAACTCCTCCCACTGAGTTGTCCTGGGAAACACTAACAACTGTAAGAAAGTGCACTCAATCCTCCAGCTTCTGAACGGGGAGAGTTTGGAGGAAACCCCGCACCGCGGCTCATCCATTTCTCTCTACAGTACAAACTTTTAAAAGGACATTTCGGCCTTGCTCCAAACCCCTTGAGTCCATCCATCAGGAGGAATATTATGCGTCCAAAAGCTGCTGCTGCTTCTTCACACTGAGCTCTGTCTGCTTGAGGTAAGAGGAATCATTTACAATGCAGCCCGTCGTTAACTGTAGACTGATATGAATAGACTGTGGCGTTACTTTGTCTCTTTCGGCGGTGTTTTACACGGTGGGGAGTTGTTTAATGGCTGCGGGACGCTGGGGTTTAACTTGTTGCTTGGTAGCCATGACATCCTCATTCAGAGCCTGTAGGGCCAATGTGGGAACTTCTCACGTTTCTGTGAGCTCAGCAACAGCACGGACTAACTCACTTCTGCCATAGAAAATGACACTATACACAGCACCAAATACACGTTTTTAAAATGTATGAGTTAAATTTAACTATGATAACATTTAGGCCATGGCGATATGGCCAAAATATTCTTGCACGTTATTGGTAATCTCACATCTCCATAATAATATATTTAATTTATCAAATGTTTTCTGGTGAATCGGTAAATAAATAAATACTTAAGATAAAATAACCACATAGTCAAGTACATTTTGTAAACTCCTGAGTAAGTTGAATACTTAATGAAAAGTAGTACTGAATACGTTCTTCTTCATTTAAAACTGTAGAGCAAAATGGATCATTGTAAGTGAAATTATTGAGAAAAAATACATAAATTAGATTTTCTATTAAATTTGTATTCACTATGTACTTGATAAATTTGGATGACATAATTTTGTATCATGATATCATCAATGTCAGATTTCTTCTGGATTTCATTCCATCAAAAGACGATAAGTTATCTTATCGAATTGTTGCCCACTAACATTACCAACAACCCCCTCATTAGCACTAAATATGTTAATGACAATAAGAAATGTATGATTAAATGTGATAGAAAAAATGCTTTAAATATGAAAAAATAAATAAATAAAATCCTTTATTTTGAAATACCTATATGCCTTTATGCATGTTTGGAGAAATCTCACGTGATGAGTCACTCAAGTCAAAATGAAACCATAAAATCAGTTGAAGCTGTCATTCTTAAGTATGCTTTGTAACTCTGAGGGAAATTACAACAATCCTAGTAATTGCTTTCTGTGACGAATCGGTACAAAATTACCCAGCTCCATTAATATTATATATCTCCCTAACATAATAGAAGTACTGAACTATTGCCCAGCCTTAGCTGTCCAAGTTGTACATTGTCAGTAGCTTGGATAAACATTTCTATTAAGCAATTTAAGACTGAGGAGACATGTTTAAACTCTCTTTGGGACTATTTTATAATGATAGATGTTAAAGAGCACAAGCTTCATGTGTCTTGCCAGTGGGTGGACCTGCACACATGTAAAGGAAAACAGTAGCCTACTAATTCATTTACACTTGCTTGACCTCACCCACTTCAACACGTTCAAAGCACCAAGCGCATAAACATGGCCGCCCTCTGGTTTCCCATGTTTTCACACACCCATAGGGCAGCTCAGAAATCATGAAACACATCTTCACTTAAACTGTAATCGTCCTAGTGAATAACCCATTACTGCCCCAGTGAAGATACCCACTTAAAAACTGAAGCTTGGCCTTCTTAAAAAATAGTCAGAAATGTAGCAACTTAATTCCAATATCTTATAAAAGGATCTTTTTCCTCAAAATTCACAATATTCTGCCAACTGATTGTATGACTTATGCTGTCTCAATACCCATATTAAAAATAATATTGCATTTCACTTGTTTAAATGTTCATATCTAAATGATCCCCAGTTGTCATCTGAGAGAAATGGCAGAATGTGAATGAGCAGCTGGAAGGATTCAAGGATTTCAGACCTGCTTTGTTACCTACCTCACAGAAATGTTTCTTTAATTTCTGTGTGAGAATATGGGTTAGAATGACTGGACACAGTTATTATCATTCCTCCAAGATACTGTAATGGTATGACCCTCATCTTCACTGGTATTGACTCCTCCAACATTTGGAGCATCTGTTCTTCCTGGTGTCACTGCAGAGACTTGTTACAGTCAACTATGACTCAGTATATGTGACTCTGCAGTCTAGCAGGCAGCCTAGTCATCTGCCTATTCTGTGTCTTAATGCCGATGCTTCCCACTATTGGATCTGCATCTAAATGTAAGTCTCTGCCTTTGAATGTTGGCCGAGTATTCATCGTCCTCATACGATAATCTGCAGAGGAAGTGGCACTGGAAAATACAAGGAAGGAAATACACCTGCTCAAACTTTTCTCAAGGGTGTGTCTCCTTTACAGTATCACTTGAGATACTTTGCTAATTTTTAACTTTTATGTCTTAAAGGAAATTTGCTTGAGTTTTACAATAACACTCCAGACTGGGAACTGCAGCTATCTACTGGTGGCTGCCTCAGAGCAGCTCTGCTGGAGGTGGTTGGCTTTTTATCATGCTGTTCGGTTTCAGAGGGAAAAGAATCAGTTAAAACTTTACTCTTAATAATTATTTTACTATGTAGTGTCAGGTTTAAAAAAAAATTCTCAGATACATATAGATTAAAAAAATAGGACTGGATCAGATGCTCATTTGCACCATATCCACACCAATTGGCCATTTTTGCCTCCTTTAGCTGGTGTACAGCAGCAAGGGGCATGCACAGTACACCTGATAGTTAAACTGATCACTTTAACCTGACTGTCTGCACACAATAACGTTAGCTGTTTAACTATGAGTAATAAGCTGGAAGCAACATTAGCCATCTGTTATCAAGTTA
>JAOWBC010000001.1:25497261-25525823 GCA_028566105.1 Hypoplectrus providencianus
GTCTGCACACAATAACGTTAGCTGTTTAACTATGAGTAATAAGCTGGAAGCAACATTAGCCATCTGTTATCAAGTTATCATTAAGTTAGCGGCTAATAATAAAACCACGAGTGTTAATGTGGGAGGTTATCAGTCCTGACCGTCTGTAACATTAATAGACAGTGGTAATTCAACAGGATAATACAACTATCTGTGTCTGAAAAGTGTTTTTTTTTTTTTTTTTTAAGTTCCAAATTATAGCTGAGAAAAGTTGACCAGCGACTAGGAATAGACAAAAACACCTTACCTTCACTGACCCTAGGTTAATATCAAGTTTTAGTAAATGCTGCTCTTTTTTTAATCAACCTGTGTAGTCTTAATCTTTGGGCTGCAGTCGGCGTCCTGTTTTCAGTCATTGGATTTTCTATTCACAGGGTCATGACTACACGATGGTTCTACTTAACAAATGCTTATTACTCTTATGTATGTCTTCCAGCAAACCTTAGGCCCAGTTGTGTGGCCACCCCAGTCAGAAATAAGTATTTAGCTCAAGTGCAAGAGACAAATGAAAGAGGAGTTGGCCTCCCATTGAGAGTACAGTAAATTACCACAAGGATTCTACTGGCTCCAAGCTGAACCCAGCCAATTTTTCATCTTCACAAACCCCCTAATTTAATGATGATGGAGGATATGCACAGTGTCAGCCTTGTAATTACACTGTATTTACCATAGAATGGGAGCATTAGAGGAAGCCTTACAGGTACTGATGCGGGTTGGGTTTTGAATGTCTGGGAGGGCTGCTAAATTCCCTGCTGATATTCACAATAAGGCCTTGACTCAGTTTTTGTTAAGACTGGAATTGCTGGAATCCTCTCAGCACGCCAAACAGCAGCCGCACTCGCTGTTCCAAAACAGCAGCCATCGCTGCAGCTTGTACACATCCTGTGCCCCGGAGTGGTGTCTCTTTCCTCCTGGGACTTATCAGGCAGACTTTGTTGTTAAGTGTTCCTATGCCTGTGGTGCTGCCACGTCTTTCTACGAAAAACTGTCAACTTTGCCAGACAGAAATTTGTCTTGAAATAAAGCACGTCAGGTGCTTTCAAACCTTTCATAGGAAAATGTGTGGCAGATAGAAAGGATTGTGATTTGAAAGACCATCCTGTCTCCAGTGAAAGAGCTGTATATTGTGCCATTTTCAGATAGTAGTGTTAATAAAATCCCTGAGTTGTCATACCATGTTGATTTAAATCAAATTTCTAATTATAAACGAAAAGACCAGTTCGGCAAGGCATTTGATGCCACTGCCGGTTTGTTACTCTGTGCTGCTGTATGGACACATTTGATTTATACCAAAAAAATATTGAGGCTTGCTGCTTGTTAAAATGACTGCATGTGTATGCACAATGCATCCAACATCATTGTTGAATTCTGGTTGATCAGATTGGGTCCTGTAAATAAGCATGTGTCTAGTAAATAAGTTGAAGTGGTCAGACTTGCATTTCATTGCAAAAACAACAATGTGTGAAGTCTCCATATTGACTGAAGTAAATATTTGTGTGCTAACCCAGCATGAAGCAAACACAAAACAAAAGGAAAACTGGAGTCTCAAATACAACGATGTAAATAGATACTTGCAAAAACTGGATTTTCGGGATGGATGGAGCACAAACCAGCTGTGGTGTTTACTTTTTAATTTATTTTTGGTGCAAAGCCATCACCTGTGTACACGCTGAAATTAGATTTCAGTTTGTATACAAGAGATGTTTTCTTCCTGTGAATGAACACTCCACAATGTGGATGAAAGGTGCATATGTACATAATAGCAGGTATAAGAAGGCCTGAGAGCCTCTGTCTGCAGAGAGACAGAGCTTCAGTTGAACTCCACTGTGCCGCTGATGTATTCTAACTGGTGCACAGCACATATTTTTGTATGACTTTTGGGGACATTTAATGCCTTTTTTAGACTGTGATTCTGCAGAGATGACAGAAGGACAACAGCCCCCAGACAAATGTAACCATTTTAAAACATTGTGGTTTTTATTTAGTGTCTGAACCTCAAGTACAGCACATTTGTAACTAACTGCTATCCCTTGCAGTGGTATAAAAGAAACATTTATTAAGTACAATACTTTTCAATTCACATTCTGGAGTTTGAGAACCTGGGACCTGGATCACATTTTGAAAGTATTTTCCTTTAAAAAAATAATGATGTAAATGGACTTAATGAATGGATTCTCAAAATTGCTGCAGATTAATTTTCTTTCATTGAAGTGATCAGTAATTAACTTATTTAGTATTTATGCCTTATTTTCCATAATTATGGATTTTTACTTCCATTCATTTTTGAAAGCAGAACTTACAATCATAACTTACAATTTATTTGAGAGACACATGGATATATGCATATCAGTTTAGTTTTCCTATAATTTTATTGTGTTTATTTATTGAGTTGCTGTGTCATATGCTTAACAGCCAAACCAAAAAGCGGCCGCTGTCACTGCTGCTAAGTATTTGGTGGGATGAGGTAAGATGAGTGTTGTTCCACCTCTGCAGTTGTATCAGACACCTGACCTGTGGCCTGCAGGCTCCGCCCTCCCCTCTGACATCAGGGCTTTGATCTGCCTACTGTCTGTGTTAGCACAAAGCCATATTTAGCTCAGTGTAATCAGCGTGGTGAGAGCTCGCATGCCTGCTCCTCAGGATACCTGCCGAGTATAAACACACCTGCTCTCTCTGATGGGCTTAAAATGAATTTAATGTGCACCTGAAGGAGTCTGTTGCTGTTGTTGTGAGCCAGTCGACTGAGGGTAAGCTTTCTCCTCGTGCATTCATATGCTTTAAAAGTTGGTGGTAATAGTTTAAAGGGGACAGAGAAAAGCTTCAACAAGCAGCTCCTGTGTTGTAGGTGGTGATGCCATCCAAACAAAAGCCTGATTATATTATGATTGTGGCTGATTTTTATCTTGTTATTCTTTTAAAAACTATTCTCCTGGGCAAAGTATAACTGTGATGCACCTACATTGCCTAGCAACGTCTGTCTTGTGATAACGCTGCATGATTTTGACAACAACATGACTAAAGTATAAATTTGGTCGAAATCTTCTACAGGAAATTATTACATATTTTTATTTTTTCTTTATTTTAGGTTTGTTTACTACTTTTTACATTATGATGGCCCTGACACTTTCAAAAAGGAATATGGAGATTTAACTCATTTAAATGTCAAACTATTTAAAAAAAACTTGCTGATAATCAAAGCTTTCTAGTTCAGGCACATTATCTGAAGTAGGGACTTTGTTCACAGTTTTCTGAAAGTGCTCTGTGTATTTCTGTTTGCATTTAAAGGCTGTAGTTGGCCTTAGATTTCAGTTCCTGAATGTGGCATTTAAATATTGCCAAATATTAGGATTTGACTAACTTTATACATGGTGATCCCATTTTGGGGAAATTCACTTGTTGCGGCAGCTCAGGAGGGAAGAAGGGAAGAGGTGATGAATAACAATTAGAAAAATAAAATGTAAGATGAAAGGACAAAAACAAAATAAAATAGTTTTATGATAGGCAGATGCAAAATTACGTTTGTCACAAATTTGTATTCCCCATGCTGAGTAAGTTTGGTGGGAGTTCCCTTTAAGAAATATGAAGCATTTATCAGCAGTGCATAAGTGATAAGATGGATTCTTTAATTCAATATTTTTGTGATTTAATTCTTTAACAATATGAATAAGTACAAGGTGAACTACTGTTTTTACTGTGTTTAGATCACAACGATCATCTCAGTTAAAAGTCTCTGCTTTTATTCATTTCCTGTGTGAGAAATCGAGCGTTCCTGTGGGCTGAGATGCCTGTTATGTAGAAGTGGAATTAGTGGGGGAAGTGAGCAACCCAAGCACATTGCTGACAATTTAGTTCCCAAAACCACTGCAGTGGTTTCACACTTCTTGCCATTTTTGAACATTTTCTTAAAGAAGCGAGTGGGTTGAATTGTGTCATCTGATTGGAGTGTAACTTGCTGGAAAGACCCTAGAAAGGTCACCAGTGTATCCCAGGGTAAACACACACAAACACACACATATTTGTGGGCAATTTAGAGTTTCTCATTGACCAAACTTGGAGCTGCGAATGAATCCAGTGTTTTTAGCTGCAGTCAGATGATAGTGCCGACCATTAAGGTATTATGAGGCCACTGTCAAAGCTTTGGAGATTTTCATCGCGCATGTTGGTTGAATTGTTCATTGAAATGATGCAATTTAGAATTGCACATCAGCCATGACTGCAGTGGGGGTGATGTTAATCTGATGAGGCCTGCTGTGAGACTGAGGTTTGCCTTGCTTAGGATTCTGCAGGTTAAACCTCTTACCTCTCCAAGAGGACCAACAGCCACTTTCCTTTTCTCAAACTCTGATGTCGCCCTGTCTCTCTGTGTGTTTTCTTTGCTCCTCTGTCTCCTGTGCAACATCAGTTTGTTATTTCACACACCATGGCTGAATGAGTAAGTGCAGTAAGTTGACGGTGAAAAGTCGTATTGATCATTTTGAGGGATTTTGTTGCACTGTCTGCTTCTGTAAATAAGGTGAAATCCACATTGCTCACCTAGCGATCACCTGTCAGGATCCGGTGACAAATTGTGACACTGCCAAGTGCAGCTGAAAGTTACAGAAATTGCCCTGTTGATTATATAAAGTGTTGAACATTTACACACGGGCAAAGAAAGCTTATTTATCCCTCTGCAAGTTTCTGGGCCTTTGTTGAATTTTTGGTCGAACATTTTATCAGAAAGCCATGACTCCATTCAAATGTCCCTCTAAGTGTCAGCTAGAGTCTGTTCATTTTGTAGAGGTCACATGTCTGAAAAAGAGCAAAAGCACTCCGATTTGCTTTAAGGAAAATGTTTTGTTGGTTTTCTGTTTATTGGCTTTTTTTTTAGACAAAGTTAAACAGGAAGATTGATACTATTCATGTATCTATGTTATGGATGAAGCCACTAGCTGCAGCCAGCTAGCTTAGTTAGCTTAGTTGCTTCACTTATTTATATGTCTCCTTTGTTTATGTCTTATGAATCAGCTTTTTCTGGTGTATCTCTTAAGTCTTCCAGCTGGTCCCGGCCAGATCACCCATAGGTTTCTGAGAGAGAAGATTGCAGTTTCTGACCCCAGGATATCAAAAAAAGTGAACAAATGCATAACTTTAAACTTTAATGTAATATTAACTTGCCCTACAGTCATCTGTCAACCTGTCCAGCATGCACCCACCACTCACCCAATGTCAGCTGAAATTGGCTCTGTTCCCCTGAGGCCCGAGTTCAGATATGCGGTTAAGGCTAATGTATTAACTCAAAATATAAACAAGTAAGTTTAAAAAAAAATCACCATATGAAATAGCCATGAAGGGAGAAGTAGCAATGAAAAAAAATATTTTGTACCAGGCTGTAAACATGTATAGTCCTGCTGTAAAGTTTGACATTTTGGTGTTGGGAGATTGACTCACTTTTGGAGCCAATCTCAAGCAGCCATTTATGGGAAATGCAGTTTTCGGCTTCATTTTTCAGTCCTGGAGGCTGCCATTTGGCTCTGGCCAAGGAATTATCTGCATAATCCACCATAAAACAGCAAATTGGCATTTTTACGTTGGGTTTGTAATGGATTAGACATAGAGGAAAAAACATGATAGTGAGCCTGTATAGAGCTGGCTGTTTCCCCCTATTAGCTGACTGCTAACTTTGTTTGTACTGTACGTACGTGCCAGACAAATCAATCCAACTCTCGACAAATAGTGAACAGGTACATATCTAGAACTGTTGTACCACTTCTTAAAAAATGTCTGCAGGTCACCTCCTGGCTTTATGGTGCGGAAACCAAGGGGGGAGGGTTGGCGTTAAACCTGGGGAGGAGCGTTGATCAAGGCCCAGGCCCTGATTACAGGCTGGCCCCCAGTGTGCCTCACAATAAGATAATGCTATCTGGGCCCACAGGTATTTGGTTTCAGTGGAGAGGGTAATAACTGTCACCAAACACTGAGGAGACCTTTCATCCCCCGGCCTTGTGTTGTCAGCCAGCGTTTGTGTGCAGTCTCTGCACAGAGGCAGCTTTTGTGTGGCAGGGTGAGGTCACATCACCACGACGGCCTCATATCTGTCCATAGAGACAATAGCTAGGTTTGATTAAATCAAACAGCCGTGACTATCTAAATGGTAGTCAACATTGTGTGTCCAAGTTACTGTGGTGTCGTTGTTGAGGAGGTGACGTAGCCCTGACTAATATAGCTGTGCCCCAGGAGAAGAGGGCTGATAGTGAACCGTAAAAAGAATCACACAAGGGTTCAATACAGAGCAGACGCACTTTGCTCTCTCTGGGGATTAAGGGAGTCAGTGTTGTAGTGGTAGGCCAGTAACTAGTGGTAAACCAGGCGAGAAAGCATGAGAGGTTAAACAAACAACTGAGTTAAACATCAAACCCAACTGAGCCACAAAGAGCCTTAATCCTCCCTCATTGTGCCACCTTTCAGCGTGCTGATTATAAATGTAATGTGTCCATTCAGTAAACTAACTGCTTAGAAAAATAAAATGCATCTGTGAATTCCTCATGAATTTGAGTGACATAGTCATCCAGAGTATTCAAAGTCTTGTGCTGTGAGTCAGATGTTGCTCCTGTTTGGAATGAAACTTTTATTTGGATAGAAAGGCAAACAAGCCCTTCGGCCCCAAAATGTCTAGATTCATTCAGTCTTTCAGCAAGAATGTAAAATCAGATTTGATATCTATTCTATGCTCCAGCACTTCCAAATCTAATATAAAAAAGTGCATGATTTGCGAAAGACAGGTTGGTAAAACAAGAACAAAAGGAAGTTAAGAGAAGTTAGGAATAAACTGCTGAGACATTTCATATGAACTCTGTCTCTCAGCAGGCTTTAGATTAGCTGAAAGCTCTCCTGGCACCTTTTATCTGCCATTTGGTGAAGGTTTTTATGCAAAGCTCCTTACTGTACCATGAGGCCCTACATCTAAAGCACCATGCCCAAGTGGGTGTTGAACCCCTGAACCTGAACCAGCCAGTGTTTGTCCAAGTCTCCAAGTGATATTGCTCACAATTCTGAAACAATTTAATGCAGATTTTCTGTGGAGACAAACATGCCTGTAGGTGACGTTTGGCATGTATATATGGAAAAATAGTTCAAACCGGCAGTAAGAATAAGGTATCCAGGCCAGGTTGTCCTTGTCTAGTTTGTACAAGAACTGGTACGCCTGCATAGGTGAGGTACAACCCAGCACTGCCCTTCTCTGAGACTTAAGTCCTGTCTCTGTTGTCATCATGGAGCCCTGGTGTTGGATGACACCTCAGGTCTATATTGGGCTTCTGTCCCTTTTTACAGGTGTCTCCATGTCCTTGACTGCAGCTCTCTATGCACAGCCTAAATCAAAAAAAGCTACACGAAGAAGCTGCCCCAGGTAGCTGTTGTCCCCATAACATGGCTCTGCATTGACATTCTTCAAGTTAATTAATGGCCAATGGGAGGTTTTTGACCCAGAAAGACTGCAGCATGAACCTTTGAGGCGATAAAACACTGATGTAAATTGGTACATTGCCTGTTATGTACATTGAGTTCAAACAATGTGACCTGTTTTTTGTCAAATAGCTGCACTGGAATCTGCATGCAGAGCATTTGAGCAGCTTTGACTTTCTGCTTTTTTGGCAATATCTTATCCAGGAGAGGTTTAATGAGCCATACACTCTTTTTCTGCAGCAGATGTGAAGATTTAATCCAATGAGTACAACACGTTACTTGCATTGCTCAGTTGTTGAGGTAAAATTTTGTTTGTTAATTTTTTTGTACCTTATCTTGATTTGGGTGATTGGCTGCTGTGTTTAGGTTAAAGGTGTTTTCAGATTTAACGTAATGCAGATTGTTCATGCGACATGATATATACAAAGTAAATTAAAGTAAGTGAATATACACAAAAATGCACCAAATGACTTTCACCTTTGGTTAAAAAAAAAAGCATGCGATCACAAAGGGCTATCTGCTAGTATGAAGTACCTCTCACGATTTCCAGGCAAATATAGCAAGTTTAATGAGATATGTGCTAAACAGCAATTGTAACCTTTATTTCACAATATTGATGCCATGTTATTGATAAGATTAGTAGGCAGGCATCCACCATTGGTGTGATAAAGGCCCTGTAAACGACTGAAAGGCTGTGCTGCCGGCGGGCACGTAGATCATGTTTGTAGGGTGGAGTTAGGTTGCCACCTTTGGATCATGCATGGACTCATACTGCTTTTGTTTCCGGAAGTGTTAAGGGTATGGCAATACATTCACCCTCTTAAGCAGCTGAAGAACCCTGACTGCATCGTGTGTTGGTTTGAGTAATGTAAAGAGCTGTGGTCTTTGGACTGGAGGACTGAAGTTCCTGTAGGAAGTCTCTGAAGGTGTGGTCCCGGCAAGAAAGATTATGTTGATGCCATCACGTGCCTCCAGTCACCTCTGATCTATCCACTGTTTACTGTTCTTACCATCAGTTCATTGTTAGCTGGCATGCTATAATGTGATTCTATCTGTAGTTAATTTACTTTGATCTGGAGGATTTTGACCATATACGATGATGCAGAGGGGACACATGTAATACAAGTAAAGACATGCATTATGTGAAAAAGAACCTCAATATTTCCACAATTCCAAGTTATTTCTGTTAGGCTAGGCTTCCAAAAGGAAAAATTACAGTGTAATTTTTTGCTTTTGCGAACAAAGTAGAAAGATAGGTTTCTAATGTGTTATCCAGCTCCCCTAGTTTTCCATTGAAAACATTACCTGACAATAACACTGTAACATGACCTTTGAGTCCAAGTGAAATCCATGTCACCTAAATATCTGGTTGCAGGAAGTTGCCTGGAACTGCAGCAATCAGTGTCTTTTCTCTACATGAGTGTTAGATTTTGAAACAGTCTACCAGATGTTGCAATAAAGAGGTGACACGTAACAGAAGTATATGTATCATTTATTCTCATAGTTTTGTTAGATTAGGCTAATTAATCAAAATCAGATAACATCTGTTCATTGCAAAAAGAAAGGTCAATAATACCATTCTAAATAAAGTATTGTGGTGTGTCTGAGATGTCCCAGCCTAGAAACTGTATCCTACAAACACAAGAAAAAATCTTTACAGTATGGATTTTTGCAAATAAAAAATATAATAAAATAAATACAATTAAATCATGATCCTTTTAGAAATAATGACACAAAATGTATTATTCTCTCCAATTACAATTGCAATATTAGACAAAATATGTTTTGCACTTACTTTCCAAAATGTGCAGACTTGTGTGCCTCTGCTGTTTTTGAGTAGATTCCTGTTTGTTTAGTCTGTGCATGAGGATACATGTGCACATGCATAAGGCAATATGAAGCAAAGGATGTCACCCAAAACATGCAGCATGTGCCAGCAAAGACAGGAAAGAAGATTGCAAGCTAGTAAACAATAATGTGCGCAATTTAAAAACTTAAAACGTTGGCGTTGTTAATCTACTTTTGAAGAAGACAGATCTTCTGTTAGCCTTCAAGGGTACACACAATGTGGGTGTGAAGAAAACCATGTTTATTTGCAAGAAAACTATTTGTTTCCTCCCAGTTACTAGACTGAGAGTCTGTTTCTGTGGCTTATATTGGGACCAAAGTGGTGTTTATGTGACTGTGACATTAATATTGAACGCACCTCTACCCCAGGTAATACTATTGAATCATATATGAAAGCAAGCTGTTGACTCCTGCTGAGAACAAGGATCTCTCTCCCTCTGAGAGACCTTGTCAGAGAAAAAAACAACACCTCCGCACACAGAGCTGCAATATAAAGTGTTAAAAAATCAGGTTCAACACCGTCATCATAGTCTGTCCTGTGCATATGGTCATGTTGGTCCTCAGCTGTTGATTGGGAAGGATGTAGTCAGATTAATGAGTTGTGAAGCTAATCCTGTTCATCCTCCCATTCACGCTGCAGTCACATGGCTATTATGGCTTATTTTGATAGTCAGGGGACCTGTGGAAGCCATAACAGGTCCATTCACAGGCCTGACTCGGCGTATCACCACCCCTATCCCAGCATTGAGGGGCTTTTGTCTCTTGATTTATTGGTTCATTTGTGACGGTTGTGCACTTGAACGTAGCTGCTTCTTTGTGGCCTTCCTGCTGCAGTGGAAGAAAATTCAGTTTTAACAGCGTTTCAAAGGCAGTTTCTGCTATAATGGAGACTCTTAAGGAGCACGGCTGAAGGCTGGCTGCACCCAGTGTTTTAGGTGGAGTTAATGGGTTGTGTAATCTCTATAAGCAGGTGTCGGGTGGCCGTAGGGTGAGCTTAGGGGATGTCATTTCTCAAGGTTCTTGTGTTACCAGAGAAAGAAACAGAGTTTAGTTTGGATGGAAGGTCTCAACCTGAATTATATGGACAATGTGCAGGGTTTTATTTACCCAGATTTGAAGAAAACAGATTGCAGTTAAGAAGAATATATGTTAAAGGGTGTGATTTGACTTTGAGTCGATGAATATTGGCTTCAGTCAGGTCAAGTCCTCTCTTAGGTAAACAAGAAATCTAACTCAAACTATTATCCTCTGTTTTAGGTTCAATACAGTTTTGCTTTTTGGAAAAACATTTGTATTTTTTGGATAACACACTTTTTTTTTCTATCACCTGAAATGAAATACAAATAGAAAGGTTGATTGCTGATGTCTTCACTTTTTCCATTGTCCGTGTGACCTGACATGGAAACTGTAACATGACCTTTAAGTCAGAGAATGCACTTAAAGGAAATAGCCTGGAACTTGTGTCCCTTTTAAAAAAAATACTGCAGCAAACAATGTATGGACTCCTGTCATCTCTGTAGTTTTACATTAGTTGCAGTCAGAACAGTTTTTTTAACCTACAGTTATTGTAGAAGTCCCCTCTGTACTTCCTGAATGACTGCTGCTGCCCAGGAGGAACTGCTTGACCAGATGACCTGTCACACCCACCGCACTGTGCAACCATGAGGTCAACCCTAGAAAATAGATTCAAGGCAGTCTGGCGAACTGAAATGAAAACCTTCACCAATAGATATTTTGATGTTTTCATAAAATCAAATGAGTCCTTGTTTTGTCAGTTTGTTGTAGTGTTGAACACAAATGATTAACTCCCAAGTCTGCAGCTCCACACAGCTTATCGCCCCATTTTAGCTCATAGTATTACTTTGGTTTTGATGTATTGTTTGGTGGACCCCGTTGAACACAGTTGCACCAAACAAGCTCAAACAAGTCAATAGCACGCTAGCTGTTTAGCACAAAATGGCTAAATAATAGTGGGAAGTTTGTGAAGACATCCAAACATTTAGCTAATATAAAGACAAACATGCAAACGTTTGTGGACTCCTGAGTAACTCATGCAGTTTTAGTCAAAAAGATTAATATTGTAACTGAAAACTGCTTCTTGTTTATTCAAAAATGTTGTCGTGTCATTGTTAGCTTGATTTCACAGCATCCTCTTCACAATGTTTTTGATATTTTACCTTATATTGACAGCTACATTTAAGTTGAAGTTCTGGAAGTATTTGGTACTATTCTAGGCTCCTGTATGAATCCAGAGCTTCCACTGGAGCAGTGACACCCTGTGATGAGGCAGTTCATGTATGAATCAGCTTCCTTTATGTTTAACTAACATTTCTGCAGCATGTTTGGGAAAAAGTCCAAAAGAGAAGTGATGAAAGTAGGGAATGGTGACCCAGGAGTTAGAGCAGGTGGCTGAAAATGCAGCGGTTAATGTGTTTCTAACTGAAGTTTATGATAATCACATTCAACCTGCAAACTGTCAACTAAACAGAAGCCGTTCTGCATGAAGCAATGTGTTGCATTTAGTTGTGCTGCTGATAATAATTAAGCCTAGTATCATCTGAAACAGAGCTGTCACACTTTTCACTCTGTATAGCCACAGATTGAAGTGACATTTCTAAATGATTCTGAAATTTCAAAAACTAGATTATTATGTATTTATACATATCACAGTCTTTGTGTGAATATTACATTCTCCCGGCAATGCTAGCTCTGAAAATCCTATTTTGTAAACCAAATCACAAGGGCAGATTCAAATACACTTGGAAAATGTTTAATTTATAAATTGATTTACAAAAAAGAGCTCACTAAGGAGAATGCACCTCCAGCTGACACCCTGCACACCCTGCTGAGTTGCATCAGGTGCATTGGGTGTGTTCAAACATAACCCTATGAGTATGCTACTATTGTTGAGTAATGGATGTATTTTCCACTGCTCGGGGCAGAGAAACTGATGGCGATGACAGCTGTGCTTAAGGTAGACACGCAGGTTATGGATTCACACTGTACAGAAAGCTAACATTGGAGAGAGAGAAAGATGAGAAAATCAATGCACTGCATGCAGCTGTTAAAGCTGTTAAATGAAAAGAAGATTTTAAATAGTAGAAAAAGGAAAATATTTCCGTGGCATTCAGTGTTGATATTCTGGTGGGCTGCCACTGTGATAAAGCTGAAATTGTAACTAATCATTTTTATAATACATAAAAAACCAGCAAAAGCTTTTTCTTAATCACAAAATATTCTTAATATAGTTCAACTTGACTGGATGGGAAATTGTTGCCTTCCCTGCTTGTGTTTATTTATACTTTTTTTTCCCATTTTATATTTCCTTATTTTTATTTATTGTGTTACTGTCTATATGATATTTATTTATTAATGCACTTATATTTTAATGCATGGAGATAAGCCATTAAAAATTTCAGTCTACTTGCTTGACAATAAAGATTTATTTGATTCTGATTTCTGGAAATCAGAATATCACCAGGGCTGTCCCCTCCCTTAACAGCTGTGAAGTGACCATTGCAGTGTCAGACTGAGGTGTTGTGTTAGCTGCCAGGCGTAGAGGATATTAAGCAGAGTCGGGCTGTCAGAGGTCACGGAAACATTCCTTGAATGAACAAATATGATCAATTATTTCCCTTAGATTGCAAATTAAAAAATGTAGCAAAGTATCTACGAGATATTTTTCTAAATGATGTAACTATTTAGCCCTGCGGATGTCAAATGAAATGACATGTAAGTCAACAGCGGTGTGGATGTGGCCTCTGGAAGCGCCCTAAAGTAGAACCTTTAATGCCTGCTCATGTTCTGTGCAGTAGTCATAGAGACAGCACCTGCAGATGTCAAAATGTCCAAATATGAAATAAGCAGTAAGTCTGTTGGGGATGTTGTGTGAGAGTCTTATCAGTCAAAGTCGTGCATGTGTTGAAGAAGCTGGTTCCTGGCCCAGTGCACTTAAGGCAAGAGGATTACACTCCAGAGTATTATTAGAGCTACTGATTATCCCCTTACCTGATGCGCCTAATTCTGTCCGAGCCTATTTATTAAGCAGAAAAGAAGAAAAATGTTTGAATTGGTTTGCAGAGAGTGAATTGGCCTCGGCGCGCTTCAGTGCTCCGCCGAGTCCAGCATTGACTCCTTGCTGTTTTCTGCTGAACTCATTAGGTCCTGGCCTTTTGTCACCGCCTCCCCCGCTGTGGGGTTCATGTGATTAATGCACTGCTGACCACTGAGGCCAGCAGCAAGGACTTGTTTTAGTGCCAGGGAATGGCGAACAAAAAGAAAATTGTCCCTCCAAATAACTGAGGAGAATGCAGGCTGACCAGTCCCTGGGTTCCCTGATGAATGCAAGCAGGCCAATATCTCTTCAAGAAAGTTCAGCAAAAAGATTCGTTCTCCAGTCTATAGCTGTGATACGTTTTTTGGATGTAATTACACACCCACTGCTTCTGACCTTGTGCCCAGAAAACAGCTTTGAGGCCTGCGTCCCAGCCTGGGAGAAGGAAATCAAACGTGAACATGAGCCGCTAAATCCTGCTAACTGATCTTCCGGCATAAACCCATGTAAAAGGCAAAGTAGTGTGTGTTTTGGTACTGAACCTTCATTTTTTGATTGCTTGGTGAAGAACTAATGGGTGATTGGAGAAGAGAAGGCGTGCAGTTTGTCATCATTGCTGCGGCTGTCTTTGAATAAACAAGCACAAATAGAGACTTGGCAGTTTTTCTTTTGTGTGTGTGTTTGTGCATGCATGCGTGTGTGTGTGCGTGCGCATGTGTTTGATACTCATGCATGCTCTATTGCCCTCCCACAGAGTGTTGGGACCACCGCCAGGGTCAAGCTTTACTGTCACCTTGTCAGCCACAGTGTTCTGATGCTGCCACGGCTCATATACATGCATTTTGTGAGAAATAAAACCCTGATGTCTGGTGTTGTTTTATCAGGATTATTTTGTTCACAGGGTATTTATTCCAGCAAAACACAATAATGGCTCACTTGACATTTTTCACATTTCAAAGAGATAAAAGGAGAATGAGTGTTTGGCTGAAGCCTTTAATACGCCTTCAAATAAATACTGATGTTGTTCCATTTTTGCTGCTCAATAAGCATGTAGCTCATCACCCTTATTTAGCTTAAAAGCTCCAAGGTTTAATATTCAACCTTTGTGCCTCAATTTAAGAAAAGCAGCTCTGATGTCCTCCAAAATTATCTGTCAAATAAGCTTTCCATATATATTAATATTCTTTTTAACTTTCATAGAAATATTTTTTAATCCTAATCATAAGTGTAAAATACAAACCTTTGAAATACCTTTGTTTACATAATGCAATTCTATAGAATAAATGCTGAGAGGGTTTTTAGGTCGAGGATATGTCCATGATTAGCAACACCATTTTGATTCATTTGATGTTGTTTCATTGCAGTGATAAAAGAAATACTCCTACCCACTGGCAAAACGGTTCCATTTCAAAGAAATAGAAATAAAGAAAAAAATACAATATTTTATGGTATTTTTCATTTTTTTGTAATAGTTACATTTTTTTTAACAGACCTCAGTCCTGACTATAAGTTCCAAATTCTCATTCATTTTCAGAATTTAAATACTGACACTTACATACGCTTAGCAGATTTTTTTTTTTTTTTTGCCTGTCTGTGATAAATCAATATTTGCAACAACACTGCAGTGTTCCGTCATACTTCACCAATAACACAACACACAGCAACACAAGTGGAAACCTGGAAAATAACCTCTAAATGTATGCCCTATGCATGATTTTATCATGTAATGACTGTATGATGAAGAACTGTTTTATTGGTGTTTAATGGGAACATTTCCCTCCTATTGGTTTCATAGTTTATTATGATCTTATTATAGGAGGTGAGGATTAAATTTAATGAAAAAAGAAAAACTCAATATCAGCTAAAAATGATATTAACACAGCCAAGTGATCTAAAAATGTGAAAAATACAAGTACAACGCAATGTTAATGTTGTGTTTAAAGGTTGCTCACTTACGAACATATTATTTTTATACAGCATATTACCAAACAGCAAAGCTATAACCCGTACTTTGTTCTTGTCTTTACAGTGTCCAAGGACATGAAACTCAATCCACAGCAAGCTCCACTCTATGTAAGTATCGCTCCTCTTATAGAAGCACATCAGTTCGTGTATTATGCCTCTAACCCTGTTAGTCCACCCACTCAGTTTTCAGTTTGCATGATTAGACCTCATCCAGCACTGTGTACTGTAGGTGTGTGCACATTGTGGATGGAGGTTCGTGTGTTGCACCTGTTTGGGCGAAACAAGTTACACCTTTATCATCCTTATTCGTATTGTATATGAAGTGAAATGACCTCATGTAATTCCTGGAGTAGCTCCGCCTGACTCCAACAGAACAGGTCTAATTAACTGTAATAACTGAAAACAAGTGTGTGGGTGTGCAGGGCTAGATAGTGGAAAAGAAAACATCAGATTACTTCCAAATCAACTGGCTGTTAATGTTTGCTGACTGGAGAACCTGTGGAATCAGTTGCACTCTGTCATTGGCTTTTAGTGTGTATTTAATGGTCGTGTTTTACATCAGTTGTATGGGATATGAGCCATTTATAGGACTAGTACATAATTTATTATGGAGTAACTAAGATCACACAAAAACAAGACTGCTGATATCATGACTTGGAACTTTATAGCCTCCCTTGTTTTTATCTATAAGCAGTTATTTTCCAGTATGTAGGTTCCATTCATAAAACCATAAACCATTAAACTAAAAGAAAATCTACAGTGTCAGAGCAAGTCTGGCTCAGATTTTGGGTTAATTAAAAACCCTCACAGTTCAATCGAAGAATAGGAACTGGCCCTCTTAGGGACCTTGGAACTTAAATAATTGCTCTGAAAAGGACAAATTGAGCCCTAGTTTACCTGGACATGTGCCATTTGTCCAAATCAATACACGAGCAGGTAATTACACCATGGAGCTTGGTGTTTGTGCAAAGAGGACACAGGTCCTTTTGACTGCTGGATGTTTTTGTTAATTGTGACCTGAAATGTTCAGATTATGCAGACTCTGTGTGCGAGTGTGTAAAAGCACTTGTTCTGCAATATTGCTTTAGTCCTGGGACCAGGGTCTACTGGTCGATGGGATGTCGGACAAAGACCTGAAATGTACTCACCATGCAGTACAAGGTTTTTGGACAGTTTATTTCCTGAGTAACTGAGCAAGAAAAGACACATTCAGTTTCTCAAGCTTTAACCAAATTTTCAGGTCCTTTTAAACAAGTTTAGGCTTGGATGTGCAGCTGAATTTAGCTATTCTTTTCTTCTTCCAAAACAGCATTCATTCTCTGGCATACTTTCCCACTCCCCCTAGTCATCTGGGAGATGATTTTCACCAGAATGCCTTCAGTCTAATTCAGGGTGCACCAGTGGAATCACATGAGTGGTTCAGCTGGAGGAGGTGCGGCTCATGTCCTCTCTGATTTCGGATCTACCCAGCATATCATGGAGGAACGTGGCAACCTCCCTGTAGACTTTACCTCACCAACTCTGTCTTCTTATTTTATTCATAGGAGAGAGTCAATGTGAAAGCTTTTCTTCTTGGCTCATATTCCTGGTTGTAACAATAGGTTGTTTTTTGGTGCATCTTTCTGCATCTGGTGCCTCTAAAAAGCGGTCAATCTTGTGATCCCCTTTTACTGTCATATGTCACTATCCCCCCAATCCCCAAGATGCCTGTTTTTCCCTGTAGTTGGTTTGAACAAGAAACTTTTTCCCAGGAAGGCAACATGGCCTCAGGCTGTTTCCTGTTGTGCTTGATTTATTATAGCTTATTTATAACTGTAAACAAGGTCCGCTGGTTTGCTATCATAGACTGTGTAAAAGAAGTGGACATACCCACAGTAATGTCACACATTGAGAAGGCGTGATATGTGCCAACCTGAAAAATCATTGACGAGAACAGTGTGTCAGCATTACAACCCATTATAATTCAGTGTCTCCTCTATGTATACACTACTGCTAACAAATTATGATATCTAATGGTAAATTTTCACAATATCATTATTATCCTCTGCTCTGGTGTGTCACTGAGTGTAAGAATAACATGGGGTCCGAATACATGGGGCAATATAAACAGCTGACGGTGTATGCCCGATGTTTAAACTGGCATGCCTACATGATCAGTTTGGTTTGCTTTTCCGGGTATCCGGTAGCAAGCTTTGCACAGCGAATGAGTCGCTTTCAATGCACAATAAAAGAAAGCAGCTACACTGAAGCTGGGCTTTGCTAGCATCATGCTGCACAGAGAGCAGATCACACCGTAGACAGGTTGCAGACAGACACGTTGCTTGACAGCATCCAGCCATATGCTAACTTAGGAGGCAATTTGGCCTTGTGTGCTCTGATTAATTTGGCATGCGGTTAACACATCAGTCATTTTTTAACAGCCCACCTGCCACCCAAAGCAGTCAACCTAGGTGAAACACTGCATAACGATGAATGCTATTTGTTTCCTTTGAGATGCATGATTCTCACTGTACAACAACAGTACAGCCATACAATGAGCTTATTAAATATGATAGTACTTTAGGCACATTTTGATGATAATACTAGTATAATCTTACTGAACTAAGGTTTTGAATGCAGGACTTTACATTATGCTCAAAGTGTCATGTTACAACCTTTATATCAGAAAATCATCTAAAAACGTCTTCCACCTATGAGTCCATGTTTTTTGATTTTTTTTCATGTCATCCTAAATTTCCTTGTCATTATTTTTGATCACATCCACTATTAAAGTTGATGTGAAGATCTATAGGCTTTTTTGAAACAGGAGGTGACAACATTGCACCTGCCACAAAGGCCAGGTATCACACAGCAAATGCTAGGTTTACTGCTAATGCTAACTTGCTTGGTTAACTTGCTAACTTCTTTCCTTGGTTAGCAAGGTGAATAGGGGATGCAAGGCAGGAAGTAAGAGAAAACATCAACAGTCACATCATCAGGGTAATCTCAATGCACACAAGACATTTCACAGTTTGCTATCATGAACTGAACAAGTCTATGGCTAATTAAATGTACATAGTGCCATGGACCTGCACTGCTGTGCCTCTTTTCTTTTTGACAGGTTGCCATAATAGTTACTTGTAAATCACAAGGAGGCCATGCTCTAAATTATACAAATACACAATTGTACTGTAAATGGGACCATCCTCTACTACATTAATGTCATGCTATATTGAATAAAAATTTAAAGTAGAGATTGAGAGCAGGAACTCATTAGAAAATGTTTTCTATTAGTTAAAATGTCAAATGTCATTTTCTCATATACTTCTATAGAATGGTACTTCTCTCATAGCCAGTGTTGTTGCCCTCTGGCAGCCAGTGGAAGGACAGCAGGTTTTAGATACTTCTGCTTTGGCTTATTTATCAGACCTGGAGCATGATGCTTGTTTGTACTCCGATTTTTAAATTGATATTAAAATAACTACCACGTTGCAACAAAATGGTCCTAAAATGTCTTCAGTTTGGCAACATGGCACCTGCATTCCTTGATACATGGTGTGTATGTGCATGTGTGTAAGTGGGAGACATTTCTGAGTGAGTGTCTGAGTGGCTGCACGGCTTTGCTATCACTAGCAGGTGAGGAAGGCACACAGGAAATGAGATAAGTCAGAGACATGTGTGTCTTTGTGTGTGTGTAGGTCTCTAAAGGCAAGAGTGGCTCACACATTAACCAGCCAGACAACCTTATCTGTGATTTACAGTCAGACTCTTCAGCTGAACCAGGCGGGTAGTCAGGCCTCATTAGACTTCAGGTCTTAGGCACTTATCACAGCAATTCTCAGAGAGATAGCTCACAGGGGTTAAGTAGTCAGCCTGTAATTGTACCTCTTAAAAACACTGCCATCCAAAGTGACTGAAAATGACAGCCCTGGTTTGTAAATTTCTAGATCACAACTACTAAAAAGGTCAAAAAATCTTTGGCTAAAGAATGACTTTAAATGAGGAAGTGATGGAGTTTGTTTCAGAAAACAAGTGGAGGGAGTAGAGAGGGTTTTATGATTTGTTTGGCAAAAAATGACATGTAGATGTTTTCTAGCAATAACAGGGACTGAGTCCTCGCTGCTGTTCTGACTGTGAGTAAACATGCTATTTACATTCTTGGCATTTAGCAGATAATATTTTCCAGGGTGGCTTATAATTAGATGAGCAGGTGGGGGTTCGGTCTTTAACTCAGGACACATGACTGTGGGCACAGAGGCAGTGATGGTGGTTGAACCTGTGCCCTCGGTGCTTTGTGTAGGTTTGCAGCTGCACGGCTAAGGAGACTGACGCTGTTCTACGTACCTGCAGCCTTTGTCAGTTTGAAGATGTGTGCGCAGCTTGTTTAGTTATTTATTTATTTTTTAAATGCTCTGTCAATTTGTTCATGTATGAAAGCAGCTGATTTAATGTCTGTCTCCCGAAACTCGCCAACAAGCTAGTAAGATTTCCATAAATTGTCTTGTAAATTGTCTTGTGGGAACAAAAGCGGCAGCAGTGTTTCCGGGTAAACCACGCAGAAGCTTGCAGTATTGTGCTTTGTGAGTGCCAGCAGGGATGAATCATACTGTCAGGCAAGTGTAGCCATAAACCTTTGACTTTATATCATGCCAGCACTTTACAGAACATAAAATGTGATGTGTTGTCCATAGTATACTTTTTATGACAGCAATTTATATGAAATAGGACAGAGTTAAAGCTAGAAAGCAAATTAACCCCTTAAACATAGGGGATGAGATATTTCTTGGTAGATAACAGGTCAACGATAGATGCAGCATAGAAGCGGTACATACCACATGCAATAACTTCTGTTGTGTAAACTCCTGAGCACCCACTTATTGTTAATACACCTGAGGAAACCATACATGCTCTGAATTCTCAGAGGATTGTAAAGTAATTATTTGAGAGGTCACAACAGGTCATTTTATACAGTGAGGATTCATGAAATCCTCTCGCTGCAATAAAATGACTACGATGTGGACTAAAAACATCACACATTCATAAAATTGCTGCAGCTTTCCAGTCATATTTCCAAGAGTATTTAGGGATCCCAGTATGAAGAAATAACATTTTTAGCGCATTAGAAACACTGCATGGTTTGCACCCCAAAATGCATTGTATTAGCATAAAGTGGGCATGTCTGTAATGGGGAGACTCATGTGTACCCATTGGACCTGTTTGCAATTATATAATTTGAGGACAAGGGTCAAGTAACCCAGATGAAAATGGCCCCGTCGTGTTAACATTGCCAGTGTTTACTACGGTGGATTATTTATGCATGTTTCTGACACCAATGACACTTCCTCGGTCTTTTACTTGCATATTATTCCAGAATTTTGATGTTGGCGTTAAAACTGAGTCTGCTCCATCCTGCCAGTGGGCCATGGAATCATTAAGAGGTTAATGATGGGAGAAAATCTTCGAGGTGCCATGGGATGTCTTGACAATTAGTTTGGGTGCTGAAGTGGAGCAAACTTTCACATTGTGCTGCCTATAGTCAGAAATCCAGCCAGAGGGATAAACATTAATTTAAACTGCATAATACATTTTTAACTTCATCATTAAAAGCAGCTTTGGTGAGAATTCACAAGTGTATGTGTGAAGGCCTTAAATGTATCACCGCGTTACCTGGAGAGTGGAACCCAGTACAGTGGCAGCATGTGAGGAAAAGGCTACACTCACACATGCATATTTAAAAAGAGGGGGCTGGGTTCATAGCCTCCAGCTGTTCTTTTGATGTTGCTTAATAGTTGCCTGTTCCCCGCTGAAGCGCCATGATTAGCAGGTCAATACCCCAGCAGGTCACTTTGTTAAGTACTTATTACCAGCAGAGAGCAGTCATACGGTGTGGTTGAAAGACATCCATTTGTGCACGTCACACAGCTTTAAAACCACTGGTTTGTTTTTCTGAATCACGCTGAACACACAAGAGAATTTAACTATTTTGCATTTCAGTTATTGTTATTATTAGATTTATCGTCAGTAGCTTTGCTTTCCTGTGCGTGTGCTTGTTTGCATGTTTGACAAAGGTTGTTGTGTGCAGCTGTGTTTCCTGCAGTCTCCAGCAGATGTTTCACATCTCTGTTCCTCCTCCTCCTCCACCCCCTGCCAACACATTTGCCTCCAAAAGGACTGACAATGATCTTATTCAGTTGATATTCCCTTCTGCTCTCCACTCACAGTCCTTTTATTCAGGGAACTTTGAATTCATAGATCACAGATTGATTACAAGCATGCAAAACTGAGGAGGTAAAAAGAAACAGGAGGAAAGTAAAAATGCATTATGTCGATTTGATTTGCTGGTTTCAGTTTCTGTAGCTCACAATGTTATTTATGATGAATGGATATTAATTCTGTGGTTCCATCAAAAATCATGTTAGCAGCTACTGTGCCGATGCAGTAGGTTATTTTTTGTGATAGACGCGATTAGCCACCGGGCTTTAACGGTCGAAAAAACAATTTCTCAAATTGCTTTTGTTCGTAGTGAGAGCATTGAACTTCCTTCCACATTATAACATTTTTCATTTGCACATGGAGTGCAATCTCAGAAATCCACCAAGGTACCAGTCCGTTCAGTATCACCAAACCCTAATTTCCAATCTGGGCTGGGGATAAGAGATGAGTTTTTAATGGAGAGAATGTCATGCCTGCTGGCTTTCACCCATCTACAACTCATTTATGCCAGTGCCCCTGCTCTGCTTGTTAAAGCTGAGACTCTCTGTGCATAGCAAAACCTGCATCCCTCATGCTGCAAGTCAATGTATTTAGTCCCAGCTCTCTGAAGGTGACTGTGGGCTGTTTCTCTTCCTGTGGCCTCTGGGCTATGTGGTCGTCTTTGAACACCCCCCCCCCCGTCACAGCAGCAGCACAGCCTGCCAAACAGAGACTTGCCAATCCCAAGGCCGAGTTTTAGCCTCACTGCTGTCAACCTGCTGACCCCCCCCACCATGTGGAACAAGGCCCTGAGGCTACCACTTTATGAGAAAAGGAGGAAACACCTTTAACCCTGACTGTTAAGCCCTCCTTGACACCGGCCTTCGCTGGCTGCCGCGTCAGGCTGTTCCTGTTGGACCGGCCTGCTGAAAAGATCAGATTAAGTAGGATGAAATGTCCCATTATCCCTCCCTGGTGTCAACAAGCTGCAGTCCCCCACTGGAAAACAGCTAATTTTAAACAATATCCCTATTTTCTGTTGCTTCTCCTCCTCCTCCTCCTCAGTCTGTCCTCAGATGACACCACATCATTGGCCACAGCAATCCAGCCTGAACATAGCCAATTGTCAAATAAAGCAGACTGCACAATAGCCTCTGTATTTCGAATTGGAATTAGATGCACATTGGCAAGACACATCTTATTGTGTAGTAAGACAATACTGCTAAGAAAATATATAAATATAAATTGATTTTTTGTTGTTTTTCCTTCTTAAAATTATTGATTATTCATCATTTGAGAAGCCCTATCCTCTTCGTAGCTCTACCTGAGAAATGTCTTGATCTGGCGAAGCACAGGTAAAGATCTCAAGGATGGGGGCGGCAAGTTTACCACTTTAAATTCTAAGTATTTCAGACAGAGGTTGTCAAAAGTAGGCTCGATTACCTGGAGCTTTGTACCACTAAAAGATTCAGAAAAAATAACTTTTTTGAGCAGTTTTATTCCAACAACATGGACAGGAGGTCAAATGTGCAATGCTCTTTGGTGCATAAAACAAAACAAAACAAAAAAAACCCTGGATCTTTTATGGCGGTTCTGAATCTATAGGGTCCACAAAAGTCAATCTCTCCAGCTAATTGAGCTACGTCCAGTTTAGTAGTCAGCTAACTTACATAAGATGAAAATGATTTAATTGTGCATCTCTTCCATACTACCAAATGTATGGGACCAAATGAATTCAGTGAAATGAGTCACTTTGTGCAATCACAAAAATCTATCTGCTAGAAGAAAGTATTTGTTCCATGGCATTACGTGACTTACCTGGCAAATTGTTAATCCTTTGGCCACTATGTCCAATAACTTCAAAGCTAGGTGCTCTTCTTAGGAGCTTACTTTGTATACATCTGTATACATACTGAGTCACTCCTTTTCAGGCTATACAGTTAACTCTCACTATAACGCGTTTATAGGATGAAGAGGCACAGTCAGAGGAACTGTGTGTTTCACTCTGCTGCGTTACTCACTCTTAACCATACAGAATGGACGATAAAGTTTCTGAACTGAGTCTTTAGTTTCGTTCTATAATACTGTATTGTATAATAGTTGTAAAAAATAAAGCTGACTACTTCACGGATTTCGCCTATCGCGAGTTCATTTTGGAACGTAACCCCCGCGATAAACAAGGGTTCACTGTGTACAAACCAAAGGTCTTTGTCATGGGACTTTGCTCCTAACTGGAATATACAGCTGTATAAATGAATGAAATGAATGGGTACCCCAAATAAATACTGCCTAGTTCCTGCAGTTTAAGAAGAAGAAGATCAGTAGGAGAACTCCCAGTGTGAAATGTGGTCCTGGCATTGAACCTGATTAATGCATCCCTGAATGCAACAGGGTTAAAATCTGGATTAGTTGATAAAAAGCACGAATAAAGAAGCTGTTAATCACCTTGCCTCCTCCATTAGTTGAACGGTTTCATACTCCTCCTCCTCCTCCTCTGCGGTCTGAACCTGACGGTGCTCACTCTTGAGTCGGCAGAAAGTCAAGCTGCTCCTCCATGTTTCAGTGCTGTCTGCTGCCTCCCTGTTTGTTTGTTAATGATGTGATGAGCAGCGTTTGGAAAAATCAATAAATCATTACCATATTAACTTTGAGGCATTTGTTTAATTGTTGTAAACAAGTGTGGTGCTAAGAAAAGTGGTAGCCTCCACACAGAGTTTTGCACTGTGGCTCTGTTAAGATTTGGCACGCAGATATCCAATCTGTAACTAGCTCCAGAGGTAAAGGATTGTAGCTCACATCTTGTATCAGCATTTTTATTGCATGCATCTAAAGTGACCAACTCGGATTGGATTTCACTCTGATTTTATCTTTGGGAAACTGATAAACACTGACTTTTTTGCCATCAGACAGAGTTTAGGAGTTGGATTAAATTAAATTAGTACTATTTTCCTTAAAGTTTCAGACTTAATTATCTGAGCTCTTTGTGGTTTCTCTTGCTATATGTACACTATGTAGGCTCTGTTAAAATATGTAAGGGATGCAATTGTGTTTTTCGTACACAGTGGACATGCAGCTCTGACAAGCTCCAAATTTGGCTCTGAAATTAAATGACAATGCATTTTCAGTGCATTGCTACATTTATCAAGAGCTACATTATGTGCTGGAAATATATCCCAATTAGGACTTGTTGGAGAATTAGCTTCTTTCAAAAAGAGGTTTAAATTCTCATCAGAGAAATACTGTATAATAACAAATCAATAGATGAAGAGATATTCAATCTATTAGGTATTTGAGAAATAAGGTGCAACACAATGGCACAGCAGTCAGATTCACTATAATCAGTCATTTACTTCATTTTTTTTAAAAACATAAATGCAACCTTATTTACAACCTCTCTACAAAAAAACTGATGTTCTTTCTTGTTCTTTTTCTTCTCTTTTCCCTTCCTCTCTCTTCCTGTCTCTCTCTCTCTCTCTGCAGGGGCGGTGTGTTATCACGGTGCAGCTCGCTGAGGAAGAGCTTGCTGCGGATGAAGAGGGAGTGGACTACTTCCTGCTGTTTGCTGGAAGCACACAGAGGCACCTGACCAGCACCCTAAGGATCAGTCATGACACCTTGCAGGCACTGTGTCCTGGTAAGCCACCCCACCCACACTGCCTTGCAGCTTTCCCTGTTACATCTGAAGGACCTGTGGGAAGCTGCTCCACCTACAGTTTTTGATCCATATTAAATGTCCAATATTGATACTGTGTATTAAAAGAAGAAGCTCAATCCAAAGAGAAATGCACACAGCCCACACCCTGAAACTAAACTTTTGCTGGCTGCTGCCAGGGTTTCCTCACATATGTGGCGCACTAGTGAACTTTCTCCATGGCCTCATATATGTGGAAGATCGTGGTCATTTTCTGCATTGAAGTTAAAATTATATATCATAGGAAGGAATTGGGCCCCGCCTTTCACATTGTATCCAGTTCTCTTAATATGTACATGGCAGAGATGCAAACAAAGGGTGAAAACTGTAATATATAGACAGACTGTATTCAAAATAATTTGTTTTTCAACATTTAAAGCATCTAACAGGTTTTAATAGAAAGCCCAAAGTCTGAACTGGAAAATTAGCGTAATACATTGGCTTTGATTTTTTTTTTTTTCATTACCCGAACTGTAAAAACTGTTCTTTTGTCCTATATTGGTTAATTCTCTGCTGCATTATGTGCTAGAGCCCAAATGATCATGAAGTGTTGCTAAAGCATGCCATAATGTCACAGACTGTTTCAAAACATAATTATATTTAAGATGGGGGACGGTATTTTCTTTTCTCATATCCCACAGAAAGCAAAGCGCAGTCACAAGTTATTATAGCAGTGGAAGAAAGTCGAAGTAATAAATGATTAATCATCCACCACCACTGTGCTCCTTTTTAAACTAATGTTGTGTGTTAGAGAGGGAGAAATCTCCTCATTTGACTTTTTCCACAGCCTGGCTCATTCATCACTCCTCTTGGAGCACATCCCACTTGCAAAATTGAAAGTATTTAGCCAGAGCTAAAGTCAGAGAGTCCTCCTGTGAGGTGAATGAGTAACAACAGGCAGCAAAGAAATCAAGGGCCAAAGGTCACTGTACACACAAAGAAGTTGGTAATATTACAAAATACTTGGGAAAAATTACATAAGATGTATTGTTTAAGTCATTGTTTTTGTAGTGTTCCAGACAGGAAAAAGAAGGCGGAACACGTTAAACTGTGTTATCTTGTTAAGAGCTCGGCTGAATTACAGCCCTCTGAGGGGGGCAGGAGGAGGTGTTACTCTCTACTAACAGATTAGCTCTGCTTCACTGCTCCCTCCATCAGTACACATGCAGCTCCGAAAAAACGTCCTGTGACTAGGAAGAAGGTCACGGGATTACGGTAAATTCCCATGAGGCCTGGGAAAGAAGCTGCAGATACACCGAGTCACTGTGCTGCTTGTCCTGAGGTGCCTTTGAGCAAGATATTTAACATTTAATATTCAAGTAGAGCTGCAAAGTGGTCATCTCATCTGTTGCTGTGTTTCCACTGCAGGGATCTGCTCTGCTCAACTCCCTTCAACTCTCTTTTGGTTGTTTTTTGTGTTTTCATCTTTTCACACTGGTGGGACTTTCAGTTGATAACCATGGTAACAGTGTGTGAAACAACTGCAACATCTTTTTTTTGACATGGCACTCCTTTCTTTTACAACCAATCCCAAAAAAACATTTCAAAATAACAAATAAAGTCAATTTCTTTCACAATTTAGGGGGATTTCCTCATTTGTAAGGGACTTAGGTTACATGTTTTATTTCTTTTTGAACATAAATTAAATTAATCTGTGACATACATGTAGGGCTTGAACAATATGAGACATTTGACACAGCTGCTGACACTGATTATAAAGTGAGAAAATTCATGCATAGCTGATATGGAGGCCAATATAGTAATTTTTCCCCATCCAGAGATGTACTTTCTCAAACAATAAAACTGTTAAATAATATTTGAGGTAATTATACATTATACAAACAATGAATTAAATTGTCAGCCACCTCTATAAATGATAACTAAGAAAAAAAAAAAAGAATAAATATGAATGAAATAAATAACCAATACTGTATAGTTTCAGTCATTTTCTGATAATAAAAAATAAGAAAATATCTCGTATCATATCTGCCATATCTGTCAAGCCTAATAATCGTATTACCGTGGGAGTACTAGTATGACAGGCAGTGACAAACAGAACACTGGTAGCTCCGGATTCAGAGGGCGCCATCACAGGTCAGCTCATTTGTTTTTAGAGAGCAGAGTGACGAGCCCTGCATGAACAGTGTTTGACTTGGCATTTGAGGAAGAAGTAAATTGATCCAGACGGCCGTGTGCCCTGTAAATGAGAAGCAGAGATGCCAGCTCTGCATGCATTTACAAGGCTTTCATTAGAGCCTTTAATCCCTGTGTGCCGTGTTCTGACACTGACCCTGTATGTGGACTCCAGTCCTCTGTTCTGTTTTGTTGTTGTGACAACTGAGAACTAATTTGCATAAATTTTCATTTATCTGATAACATGTCGTATTGTTCATTTGCTGGTGGGTCGAGTTTGATTTGTGACTGCTGAATGGGTATTAATGAGATAAATTAGAACACACTCAAATAGTATTCAGATTTATTGATTTTAATTAGAAATGATTGAAGTCAGCTGTGCACATCTGCACTGTACTGTAACTGATTATTGTTAATAAGCAGTTCTTATTGTATATGTAAAGTATCCCCAGTACCTGAGTCCATAGCAATAAACTAGAATAGCTGGCTTCTACATCTGGCATACAGTATGTAACACATTAAACAATAAACATGAATTGTACATATAATTACAGCAAAGTACAATTCACAGCCAGTTTAGGTAAAATACAAATTAAAACTAATATATAGATGCATGGATGTTATTTCTTTAGTTTTAATTAGCCGCACACTACTCATATATATATGACCCTATGAGGGACTCTATTTCTAAAAGCAACTACCAACATATTTACTCCACTCGGGAAATTGTAAGAATTCTGTTCTTCTGTTACACATTCCTATGCATGATGCTCAGATTTATCACAGTCCACGGCTCTTCTGCCAACAGCACAGGGTTTCTCACTCTCCTGCATGGATGTAGGGAAGCAGCCAGTCATGTGTGTGTATCATATCATCTGTTGACTATTGCGCCAGCTGCTTTCATTGGAAGAGACTTGGCAACACTGTTCTGCAGGAAATCTAGTTTTTCTTGTGGAGCTGGTTTAAGTTTTCCCTTTTCCACAAGGGACAATAAAATTGTCACAGAATAAATCCACCGTTTGACACAAGTAACACTTACAACATATACTTTAGCTACTTAACCCAAACATGGCACTGAAATGATGAATAACCTTCTGGTTCTTTTAGAAGCTCCTTCAGCTGACATTTTGTTTCTGGCCATTAGTTCATTCATTCATTCATTCATTTTCCGAACCGCTTCATCCAGGTAATCCCGGGTCACGGGGAGGCTGTGCCTATCTC